>JAJPUD010004514.1:62231-72443 GCA_023553655.1 Myrmecobius fasciatus
TCTGTCTGTCTCTGTCTTTCTCTCTGTCTCTGTCTGTCTCTGTGTCTCTGTCTCTGTCTGTCTGTCTCTGTCTCTGTCTCTCTCTCTTCCTCTCTCCCTCTCTCTCCCTCACTCCCTCCCTCTCTCTTTCTCTCTGTCTCTCTGTCTCTCTCTCTCCCCTCTCCCTCTCTCTCCCCCCTCACTCCCCCCTCTCTCTCCCCTTTCTCTCTTTCCCTCTCTCTCTGTCTGTCTCTGTCTCTGTCTTTCTGTCTCTGTGTCTCTGTGTCTCTGTCTCCCTCTGTCTCTGTCTCTGTCTCTCCCTCTCTTTCTCTCTCCCTCTCCTTTGTAAGTACCAAGCCCTCAATCGTAGGAAGCATTAGTCTAAAAATAGCCCCACTAGGAGACCCAATCTTTTTTGAGTTCCATACAACATCTGCTGAACAGTTTCCTATAACTGTTTTTGGCCATTAAATCAAAGTGAGGAGAAACAATGTTCCATTTCTGCCTTTAAAGCAAAGAATCACCATCAGGTCTTCCTCTCAGACCAAGACGGACAATGAGGCCAGAAATAGCTGGAGGAGGGCTTTGAAACACCTAAATGCCAGAACCCTGACTGAGAATTACTGCTGTCTGTTTCCCTCCCTTTTTAAAGGCGAGTTGCTCATTTCCCAACTGCAGAAAGGAAACCTAGTTGGGCAAAGCCTCATGGGAGAGGCTACACTATGCAAATCACCACCTGCAGGTGTGGAACTGTGTGGTTTGTGGGCACTGAGCAAAGGTAGTAAAAGCTGGTGTATGTGAAGGACTCAGTTGGTGGAGAAGCCCGCCTGTTCTGAGCCATGTGTAGGTGTGTGTTTGTATCAGACTGGGTTAGTGGGTTGTTCTGTGTGTATACTGAGCAGAGGGTAAATGAGTTTCTATTTACTGGTGAGGCCCAGCACATGTGTCATTCTAGTGGTAGGTTTATATGTGAGGCTCTGTTGGTGGCAACCAGTCCCAGTGTTTTAGGTCCATAGTGATCTGTGTTTGATTAGAAAAGGTTACAGATTAGTAAGACTGTTCCATGAACACAGTTGTGCTAGAAAGGATTGCATGTGTTTATGAATAAGAAAATATCACTCCAGTTAAGTGACTGGGTGTTTGTGATGGTTTAAGTATGTTTAGCCTGGATTTAATTCCAAAATAGTAGGAAATCTTCAGAAAGTTTTTAAGTAAGAACTAAATCTCTCCTGGTATCAAGAGAAAGTAATTGTGTGTGTGTGTGTGTGTGTGTATTTTCCTTTTCTACAAAAAACATTATTGGATACTCATTTATATGTGCTTCTTTCATTGAGGGAAAAAAAACAAAAAAAAACAAAAAAATCCAGAGATATAGCTATGTATTTTACCAACCCTCATGAAGCTAAAGCCCAGTCAACCTGTGATGAAACAAAGCCACCACTATCACCTTAAACCCTCAGATACCACTAATGATTTCAGAATAGCTGGTGCAGCAGATCTGCCTAAACACCCACAATCTGTGAGATGCTTGCAGTATCTGAGCAAAACAGTGTGAAGCCCAAGAGAAAAGCTTTTTTGTGAGATTGTTTCTGTGTACTTGCCACTTCTTGACGCAAGATGCATTGTCTATTTATAGGATTTTATTTTAATATATAAAATACCAGCAATGAATTAGGTGCTTTGGGTACTGTCAGTTGCAAATGAATTGTTTTTTAAAAGGTCATCTAACTTTGGATATAAAAATAAGGAATGCTGGGATTTTACTCACAGCTGGTCCAAATCCCTCCCCACCTCACAATCTTTCTCCTCCCTCTTCTCTACATAAAAGCATAGACCCACTGAGATACAGTCCAGGTGTACTGAAAAGTAAAGGGTTAGTGAGGATTGAGTAAAGTCATCTAAAAAGAGAGATATGAAGAGAGAGGATAGGAAAAAGAAAGAGAAGAGGAGAAGAGAGATGAGAGGGAAGGAAAGGAGAGAGAAGAGAAAGGAGAGAAGAGAAAAGGAGGTGAGAAGAGAGGAGAAGAGAGAAAAGGAGTGACAAGGAGAAGAGAGGAGAGGAGAGGGAGAGGAGAAGGAGAAGAGAGGGAGAGGAGAGGGAGAGGAGAGGGAGAGGAGAGGGAGAGGAAAGGAGAGGAGAGGAGAGGAGAGGAGAGGGAGAGGAGAGGAGAATAGGGGAGAGTTTGAAAGCCAGAGAAACAATGATATGGTAGCTTAGAAGTGACATGTGACTGGCCTTTTCTGAAGAAATTTTCTTGATTATTAATCCTATGAGGTACATCTGAAATGGTCCCTTAACTTCTAAGTGGGTAGAGAAGGCTCATGTATTTATCCAAAAGTATATCTGCTGCTACCTAGCATATATAAATAGAACTATGCATATCTAGGGTGATAAATGAACCTAAGCTCCTGAATCCATGGCTTTAGCAGACATATTCAGAGTTGTCTTCTGATTTTAATTTGATTATATTTTCAATGTTTCTAATTAATTCTAATTCAATTTCTAATTGAAAGTACAGCCTTTGGATTCATCTCTAACCCCTCATATCCCCTTACTTTTTTTCCTTTGCCATGTAAAATCTTCACAAATAGACATCATGTCATTTCAGACTTAATATATATATTGCTCCCTGTCACATATGATTCAATCCAGTCAAACTGTACTTTTGACTATTCTTATACATGGCATTCTATCTCTTATTTACATATATTTGAACTTTTCTTGGAATATCAGTCCTCCTTATCTCTCTCTTGTAATACTTAGTTTGCTTCAAAATTAGCTTTTGAACTATTTTCTATGTGAGGTCTATACTGATAAGCCTAGCTACTAGTATGTCCCCTTGCATCCTGGCCACCCTTCCACCTAATATTCTGTATCCATTTTGCATCTCTTTCTCTGTTTCTGTCTGTCTGTCTGTCTATCTGTCTGTCTGTCTGTCTGTCTCTCTTTCTCTCTCTCTCTCTCTCTCTCTCTCTCTCTCTCTCTCTATATATATATATATATATACTATCCCCAAAGACAGTATCTTTGGGGATAGTATCCATTTTCAATTTTGTGTTTACATCCTTGATAGTTAGTATAGAAACCTTTAACAAATGCTTTGCTGATTGATTAATTCACTGTGGGAAAAGTTCTATGTATTTTCTATAGATTGAAGCATGCCCACTGCTTCAGACTGTGGCTGCCTATATAAAACAAGATAAGAGTAATCAGATGGCAGACCAATAAGCATTTGGAGTTGCATGAAGGAGCAAAGCATATGCCAGGTGTGCCAAGATGAAATTCTGGGGCTGCTCTTAAATGACTACTGGATCTGAGCAGGGAAGTTCCCATATGTAGGTAGCTCCTCTGCTTATATTGTGGAATTTTCAGGATGATCCATAGTCCCATAGTGAATATTAGAAGTTGTCTCTATAAAAACCAGAACAGTGAAGAGCCCTGATAGAATGTGATAAAGGACAAGAACTTCTGGGCAAGGGAGAAAGGGAAAGGAGGACGAAGTTCAAAATGTAGAGAGTTTTGTAGAATTGGCTGCTAAGGGGTGCTGTAGTAGAAGTACCTAATAAGCCAGAAGATCTGTATGATGAAACCAAGTATTAAGGGAAGGTAAGATAAGAAAGGGGATTCAAAGGGAATTGAGAAAAAAAATTGAAAATAAACTTCAACCACCATTGTGTAACATTGACTTAGAAGAAAAATCTCAATAGAACCTTAGCTTGAAGAACACCCTGGACTGAAATCTCTATGATCTTTGAATTCCTGAATTTTGAAGGTCCCTGGACTTGGATAATAGAGATACCCTAATACAGATGGTTTAACTAGGAAGTTCCAAAAATAGGAGAGCTTCCAAGATTATCCATAAGATCTGTTCTGAATATGAGGGCCATGCTAATTTTGTGATGAGCCTGTACACAGGCATGGAATTTAGCCCTATAGTGAGGAACTCTTAAAATGTATATAAGAATCTTTTGGGGGCCTCAGGTGCTCCTGGCTAAGGAAAAGTTATCTTCTCCAAGCCAAAATAACACCATCTATTTCTTGGTGAGTATCTCAGACTGAGAGAGAAATAAGTTGCTACCTGAAAGTCAATCCACCTTGTCTTCTGGAGCAGTTCTCTGATCCTTGGGTTTGACAATGTTTTATGGGTGGAAAGCCAGAGGGGGCTGTGGTGGAAGATATGGAAGCAAATGCTCTGATCTGTTTGTTGCTGATAAGTGATTCCAGAAGCAAGCCAAAGGAATCCAGACAGAAATCTAAGAACATACAGATGCTAGACTCAGGGGGCCAGTTCCTGGAGGTATGACAGACTTCAAATGCATAGCAGAAATCTTGAAGGGGGAGGGAAAGGGTCTGGCTCCTTTCCTCTTTCCTGACTAAATCTCAAGAACCTTGGGCATGAGAGAAGACTGGTAATAAAAATTATTTCATGTGGGAAAGCACTATCTCTCCAACAAGATCATATATATTTTTTAAAAACCAAGGATATATTTTATTGTATCTCCCATAGTGCCTAGCACAGTGCTTGGAATTTAGTAGGTGCTGAACTTGTTGAGATATGGGCATAAAGCCAGCTCAGTCAATATGGTTCTTTTGAGAAAATATCCTCTAAGTGATATGGAAGGTGGGGGAAGAGATATCATTTGTATTAAGGAAGAAAAAAAAAAAACACATTGAAACTGAACACATGCCAAAATGCCAAGGGCAAATTTTCCTGCCTTTTATTTCCAGGCACTCCCCCCCCCCCCAGACATGGAAAATAAATTGACTAGCTTCCTCTCCCCTGATTTTGACAGGACAAAGAAACATAGAATGAAATCCAGGAGGATGGAAATGACATTTATTTAAGTGTGGCAAATCAGACTGACCCATATCCAAAAGGTGATAATTGAAACAAGCTCCGTCCACGTGCCTAAAGGAGAGATGGGTTGACTGGACAGAGAATCTTTCCTCCATATCTCAGCTGGAAAACTATTTATCAAACAGAAGGTCAAATTGGGTAAGTAATCAGGGACATGAGGAGAGAGAGAGAGAAAGGAGTATCAAAATAATTGGGATGGATGATGGCGACTAAGATGGAAAGGGCCCTGAAGTGGATGATCATTTGTTAAGGATGCTCTAGAAAAGATTCCTAGTCAGGTGCAAGTAGGCCTAGAATACCTTAGTATATTCTATTCCAATTCAGAGATTTGGTGAGTTTGTGAAAGGAAGCAAAATTGGTCTTTAATGCCTGCCCCAAGTTAGAGAGAAATTCATATTTTATGGATCTCTGTATGTAATATGGCACGTTTTGTTTCTAGTTTTTGTTTTTTTTTTATTGGTGAAAAAATAAGGTTGGGAACTGCAGTCTGTACTCTCAGGTAGAGAAAATAATGTTTAAAAGAAGTTAAGAAGTCAAAAATAATTATTTATTTTTAATTTCCCATAGTGGACAGTTCCCCAAGTTAGAGAAAAGCAGAGGATGGATGGACGAGGAAGGAAAAGGCAAGAAAGATAAAAGAAGAAGAAAAGAGACCAGCAGGAATTAAGGGAGAGAGCCTGCCATAAGTAAGTAGGAGAGAGGATGATGATAGATAAAAATTTCAAGGGCCTAATGATGGGAAAAAGAAGTAGAAGCCTAATAAGTCTAACCCAACTCCTAAAGTTTTCTCTGATTATAACAAAAGTTTTACTTTATCGAGGATTTCATCATCCACTCTTGGACCTGGCTCCAAGTTTCCAAATCCATTTTAACTTGAATCTCCAAGTTCTTTTCAGATCCCCTTTATTCGGCTTACTTCAGCCGCATGCAGCATCAGACAACCACCCTCTGAGACAGGACACAAAAGAGGAAATAGACCCAGAGATGAGACTTGCTCAGTTAGCAGAATCATTGTTCTTTCTTTTTTGTTTGCTATTCTCCAATCTGTCTCAAAGCAGGGGGTGGGGGGAGGGGGTGACAGGGAGGGTGGAGTCACCTTTAATGTAGATGCTAAAGAGAGTGGGGAATTTATAATTAAGGTCTCTTGTTCACTTCTGAGAGAAGGCGGATCTTTTGGTCTTAACAATGGAGTAAGGGAGAACACTAAAGCTGCCCCCTAGGCTAAGCACAAAGACAAAGATGTGTAAGTTCTAGGCTGTCTTTGAAAATTAGGAAACCTGTGATGCTGTGTCATTGACCCTCTGTATCAAAGTAAGTCAAATCATCCCGTATTTCACCAGTTCCTACTAAGGCAAAAGGGAAAAAGAAACTTATGATACTTATTGGAGAAGAACTTGTCAATGATGGTGCTTGTCCTTCTTTCTTGAAGAGGACCAATGCCATCAGGAGGGAGATGTCATGACTTGCAAGTGAATTGGATTTAAGTGAGGTAAAGCTGTGCAAAATCATCAGTCTCACTCTCTCCTTCAGAGCCTTTGGAGTTCAGTGGCCAGACACAGATCAGGACAATTGGTGATGGTCCTGGATTCTGTGGGAGACCTTGGTCTTTTTAAACTAAGGTCTCTCCCAGGTCTCAATTTGCCTGGGAAAACACCCATACATTAAGTAAAGGCTAGGTAAGAAATGAGGGAAAAGACGGCTTAGTTTGCCTTCATGAAAGATTCAATCTGGGAGGGGAAGATCTCAAAATTTCTGGCCAGAACAGAAACAATTGCTACTTACACTCACTTGGAACCATCAAAACCCAAACAACTGGAGAAAAGCTTTTGACTTCTCGGGAGACAAAACATACCTACATGAAACAACCAGAAGCAAATACAAATCATGACATAATCAGATATTGTTATATGCTATACACAGTCCAAATTGTAGGATGACACAAATCAGAGACGGGAGTATGGGTAGGCTAGTGAGAGAAGGCTTAGAGGAGGAGATGGTATTTGGAGTGAGCTCTGGATGGGAAGATAAGGTTTTTATAGTTGGAAATGAAGGGAGAAAGAATTCCTTTTGAGGAGATGAGGAGGATATAATGGCATGAGCTAATAAAAAGTGGGAAAAGGATATGGGCTGACTAGAGGAAAGACTGAATCTAAGAGATGTTTCAAAAGAAGAAATAACAGGATTTAATGACTGATGAAAAATGGATTTGAGGATGAGGAGAAAACAGATGATAGGGGAAAGGAGGTAGAAGTTTATTAACCCTCACCTCACTCCTAAAGATTTCTCTGATCATACAAAAGGTTGACTTTATGAAGAATTTGTTCATCTACCCTTGAAAATGGCTTTGCTAGATTTGAGGTTTCCATTTGGAGAAAAGAATGTGCCATTAATAGAGAGAAGGAAAGGGAAATGAACAAATATTTTATTAAGTGCTCACTATGTGCCAGGGACAGTGCTGTGTACTTTAATGATATTATCTCATTTGATCATTGATAGAAATTAGGAAATTAAGAGAGGGAGCTGATTTGGGGCTGGAAAATGATGATCTTTGTCTTTGATAGCTTAAGCTTAAAGTAGGAGTGGCATGTCCAAGATAGCCTTCCCTTTCAGGTCTCACAGGCACTTTGTTTTATACTTCTCTAATGCACTAAAAATATAAGACCTACATCAGCATTTTTACCTCCTACTAGAGAGTGGATAAGCCATGCAGTGGGTAGAGCCCCAGATACTTACTAGCTATGTTATTCTAGGTGATTCATTTAACTATATTTGCCTCAGTTTCCTCATCTGCAAAAGAAAATGGCAAACCACTCCTATATCTTTGTTAAGAAAAACTCCAAATGACATCATCAAGAATCAGATATGACTAAAATAATTGAACAACAAGAAATTAAACAATATATCACTATGGCATGTACCATATCTTATAATTAATTCAATACATTTCCCAGGACCTAACATGCTGTTCTGAACACATGACATAATAAAATTGGAGTTCATAAGATTAGGCTTAGTTCATAAGATAAGGCTTAGAATTAGCATGAGAATCATCTAATCCAACCCTTTTTTTTAAATTGATGAAAATGAGGTCCAGATTGACTTTTCCAAGGGCACATAGGTATCTGAGATTTAATTTTAGATCATAGGATTGTAGAGTTACAGTTAGAAGAAACCTCAGAAAACATCTATTCCAAATCTCTAATTTGGAAACTGAGGTCCAGAGAGGGCAAGTGCCTAACTCCAAATTCAGAGGCCATTCCATTGTACCAAATTCCAGGTAAAGAATTGGAGCTAAGTGACAAATTAGAGGTATAAATAGCTAAAGTCGTCATGGCTGATCTTTCTCAAAGAGAGAAGTTGATGGGTCAAGCACTGACCACTGGGGGATGCCCATCCAAGATGCCTGGACAATTTTGTGAAAATCACTTAATCTTTATTCTTCTCTCATTCCATTAAAACTCTACCTAGTTTTATTGGTTATGCATATATTCTATACTCCTCATGCATCTCTCAATTTCTTTCTTTCCATTGCTCTTATTTCTTGTACCCTCCCCAGTCTTTTCTTTTCTCGTTCCCTCTTTTTCTTTTTCTCACTTCATTTTAGTCTTTCACCCAGCCACCCCCTGAATTTTTTTTCTCTCTCCCCTCCCTGTTCTTTTCTCTCTACCCACATCTCCCTTTCCCCCTTCTCTTGTTTTACTCCTCTCTTGGGCTCCTTCCTTTCAACTCTCTCAGCCTCCTTCTCAAAATACTCCCCCCAACCCCCACACCCAGCCCTTTCTTGGGTTGCATTTTTCCTAGTGTATTTTTAGCTTCAATACCATCCTGAGGATGTGAACAATATTCCTGAGTCATGGTTTTGCAAGGAAGCAGAGGCAGACGGCTCTCTTTACATCTCAAGATCTCTTATCAATTCTTAGCCGGGCCTGCAGGGGAAAGAGTTTTATCTAAAAGTTCTTCTGGATTTACTTTTCTGTTCCCTTTCCCCCCACTCTCTCCAGCCCTCTCATCTTCTCTCCATCTGCTGCAGTTCTGGGCCCTTCATTCAGAAAAGCCAGCTGTTCTCTCTGAAAAGTAATTTATGTTTGAGATGCTCACATCCACCTCACATCATCACCAGAGTCAACTTCAGGGGCAGGATTTAATCCAACCTGTGACTCCTGTATGAGTAAAACTTCTTGGTGAATAGAGCTTTAGTTTGGAAACCAGGGGATGGAACTCCAATTCCAGCTCTATCTCTAATTAGCTGTGTGACCTTAAGAAAGTCACCTTTTGGGTTTCAATTTCTTTATTTGTAAAAGTGAGGGAGTTGGTGAATTTAGAAGTCTTTTCTGTTCAAAAGTTAACAGGATCAAAGGAAGCAATCTTTTAGGCCATCTAATCTTTCACTTGCCAGATGAGAAAATCAAGGCCCAATGAAATAACTCAAGGTGATAGAGTTGGGATCTGAACCCTCTGTAGTCCCCTGATTTCAAATCAGCACTTCCTCCCTCATGATTCTATAAGTAACAGGCACAGCAATCTGAAGATACCTAACCAGAATCAGTAATCCAGGGGCCGTGAGTACTTAGGAGTTTGTGGGAGTAAATCATGAGCAAAAAGTTGCTATGAGGTGAATAATACTTTATATTTATAAATAGTTTGTCATTTAGAAAGTTCTTTCCTTAATGAGTAATTTTTACATATTGGGAAATTGAAGCGCATAACATTTGGCTTTCCTAATTCAACTTATTTTTATTTTTTAATTAAATTTTATTTTATTTTCAGTTTTAAATTTTGTTTCACCTGTCTCCCTTTTCCATCTTTTGAGAAAGAAAAACAAACAAAACTCATCATAAATATGAAGTCAAGAAAAACTAATTCTCATATCAGCCATGTTCTAAAATATATACATATAGATAAACACACAAATGTGTATGAGTAATTTCAATCTACATTATGGGGCATAATTTTTAACTAGAGATGGATAGCATGCTTTATCTTGAGTCCCAGAACTATGGTCAGTTCTTTAAAAGCTGTTATTTATATAATTTTTATCATCAAGTGCTTTCTATATTAAAAATACTGAATTGCTTAGGCAAATCATTTCACCTCTCTGGGAGTTGTGAGTCTCATATGAAAAAATGTAGCTAAGATGTTCTTAAAAGTACTTTTTTGAATGTCAGATGTTATTAATATAATTCTAGCATGACATGACGTATAATCAAGAATTCTGGGTTTTAGAAACTAGGGAATCTCCCTCCTTCTTAAAGTCCAGGCTCCAGAGTCTCCACCCTCCATTTTAGCATCAGACTACAGTCAGATGAATCAGAAAATCACAGAATCATAGGGTTAAAAATAAGATCAGGAGTGATGTAGTCTAAGTTGTAGCTGA
>JAJPUD010004514.1:72453-90427 GCA_023553655.1 Myrmecobius fasciatus
AGGGTTAAAAATAAGATCAGGAGTGATGTAGTCTAAGTTGTAGCTGAAAGAAATATAATTTCTACAGTATTCCCAACAAAAAATCATCTAGCCTGAAAAACTTCTGCTAATGGGGAATCCCAAAAGCAGCCAATTCCATTCCTTTCTTGGACAACTTTATTTGTTAGGAAGTTCTTCCTTTTATCCAGTCTAAATTTGCCCATCTGCCACCTCTATTCTGTTGCTCCCCTTCTGGGTCTGGAAAGCAAGTCTAATCTCTCTTTTATATAACAGACCTTCAAATATTTTCAGTCAGTGGAGACATGCCACATGAAAATCCTTAATTCTTTTAACTGATACCATGTGGCATGATTTTTAATACTCATTCTGATTGACTTTCTCTGGATGTGCTCCAATTGATTTATGTCCTTCCTAGGATGTGGCACCCAGAACCAAACATAATGTTCTAAATATTATCTGATCAGGGCAGAGTTGCTTGATTTTAAGATATTCTGGAATCTTCCAAAGGAAAAAATTAAAAAGAGTGCAAATCATGATGATTATGTTATGGGTGTAAGAGACAAGAAGAAAGTCAAGGTCTAAAACAAATATGGTCTAATTTGTTCCAGTGGATATGACATATATTTTAAAGGCCCCTGGGAGAATGGATGTTGATGATGACCTTAGAGCAGTTTGTGGGACCTGAATTATTCCTGTAGGATATTAGTCACTCTATAAAATACCCAAGCTAGATTCTCAGGATGTGGAATACTATAGAAAGTTTCCCATAGGATCCCATAGCCTGAGAACCATTTTGGTTCTTAACTCAGCTATAGTTTATGTTGCATCAAATGCGATTTTACTTTCTTACTGATTTCAGTGACTGTCTCAAGTCAATTTTGGCTATTTCCTCAATATCTTACTCCCAGAGAGGCTGGGGCCTCTGCATTAATCACAACAGCTCCTAGCCCTTATAGCCAAGAGGCTAAGAGATTTGCTGAAGACCACAAAGCAAAATGGAGGATTTTTGTTCCATCTTTCCCCAGATTCCCCAGGACAAAATATGTGTTGAAATTCATTTGGCCTGTCATCAATGCTATGTATCCCAATCCAGTTATGGTATATTGGTCATGCCATATAGTTCCCCAATAGCTCCTGATAAAGTTGATGTAGATATCCTTTTTTTTGGGGGGGGGAAGGGGAATGGAGAATGGAAGATGTTGAAAAGTCTTTTAAAATACTATATTTTTGTTATATCAATGAAAGGGAGAAAAGGCCAAGAGAAAAAAGAAGAGCAATAATCCTTAATTTGTTCATTTACACCCTCAACATTGAATACTTATTCTTTCTATGTTTCACCTAGGGTTCTTAAATCAGAAGTGAAAAACTGCTACAAGAAGTAATATAGACGGCTGAGATGAAGCAAAAGAAAATGTCCAGATGGACTTAGCTAGAGCCATCTTGCCAAGTTTTAAACTCACTTTTTGAACTCTAATGAAATTCAAACCCCTGAGTATTGGGGTTGGTTTGTACTGGCATTATGTGACTTCCTGTTTTTGAAGAAAAGAGGTGGGTAGAGTCACAAAGACGTGTTCTGGGCATCAGTCAGCTTTGACAAAACAGTTCTCTCTTGACTTCAGCATAAATGAATCAGAAACAGAAGGATAGAATTATTATCCAAACACATGAAAGGATGAAAAAATGGGGTGGGGCAGAGGCTTTTTGAAAAATTAGGTGAGGCAATTAGTTGGGAAGGGGCTTGAGGGGGTCTCAAAACAGAAATTTGCAACTGAATGGAAATAAAATCTTTTTAATAATCTCCCAGGATAGTCAGCTTTGGTCACCTCTCTTAGAGCTAGATGCAGCCAAGTAAATTAGCATTGAAACTTGGGTGTTTATAAGAACAGAGGGGCAGCCATGACCTGCTGCTACTTGCATACAGCTCCATGTCTACTTATCACCAATTTAACTGAAGCTATTAAGGGACAAGACCAAACAGGTGTGTGATTGTTGCCCGTTACCAGGTATTACAAGGCCAAAGTGTACTATGGGCCAGCAAAACACATGAAGGAAGAGATTTCAATTATTGAAAAAGAGTCCATTGGATCCTGCATTCATGACCTCAGCTAGATTCTAAGTTCCTCCAGGGAAAGGACTATGCCTTATACTTTTTTGGTATCTTTCAAAACAATTAAGAACAGCAATGTGCTCAACATATTTTTGGCTCCTGAGATTGTCAACAAATAAGGAGAGAATAATCACAATGTAGGGCAAAAGGGTTCTACGGAATATTCTAAGGTATTCTGGGTAACTAGTAGGCTTTTAGGACTAAGGAAATCTTTGTCAGTTCCACGTGACCCAAATCTCTAATTCCTTTATTAAGGAATCAATCTAATTCCTTTATTAAGCCCATAGTAAGATGCCAAAACTTTGCATTTAATCCTATCCTCTGAGACTCCATTTTTCTCTAAAAACTCCATAGGTATTATGGAACCTGCTTTTCTTGTCATCTTCACATTATCATTTTTACATGCTTTTCTTACCTCATCCTAAATATTTCAATAATTTATTTTATTATTTTTTAAATCTCACTTTCCTCAAGTTCTCAGTACCAAGAGATTTGAAACCCTGGTTAAATCTCTCACCATCTACTCAACTCCTAGCACTTGAAACTAGAAAGAACTTTGGAAATCAGAGATCTAGAAATCCAACGATTAGGAAATTGAGGCCCAAAGAAATGCACAATTTGCCCAAGGCCATAAGGTAGTAAGTAACAGAACCAAGATTTCAATCTATTTGAATTCAATTTGAATTTAGATTCTCTGAATGAAACCAGTTTGGTTGTGTTGTTGGGGTTTTTTTTTGCTAGTTGCCTTTCATCTTCTCTGGTAAATCAATCAATCAGCAACAATTTATTATGCATCTACTTAAGTGCCAGATACTGTTAGACCCTAAGAATCTTATAAAGCAAGAGAAATACATCTTCCCTCCCTAATTATAGATGGGGAAATTGAGGCCCAGAGAGCCTCATGCTTGTCATGAGTCACACCTAATTTCAACTATTATTATACACTCTAACTAAAAGTAGCCCAGAAGCAAGAATTATTACTTCTATTAGGGAAAAAAAATGTATATAGATTGCAGCAACCTACTGAAGTCCCATTTTCCTACACAATCTAATTAAATTCTTTATCCCAAGTTAGGTGTCTTCTCCACTCATCCTCCTGTTCAATTCCTAGAGAAAACATGTAAATTGATAGAAGGGCTGAGAGAAAACCAGTATCATCATAAAAGGCCCTTATCCAGTAGTTTATCAGCAACACTTTATATTAGCCAAGGCTTATAAAAATCTGTGCTTCTTAATAAGCACCCTGATACTTAGATTACTATTGATATTCCCATTTTACAGATAAGAAAATAAAGGCACAACAAGACAAAAGCTTTCCAAGTACTGCAGAATTCAGGTGTCTCCCATGCTAGTCTTTTGTTCTGGCCAATGAAATAGAGGGCCTTCTTCCCCTAAATTTGCCTGATTCAAGTAAGATGTGTGTAATCTATTTACCACCTATATATATGCTATTCTTTGTATAAGAGTAATTCCCTGGCATTGGTGATTCTCTCTTTTCAGTCACTACGTGTGTTGTCAGAGCTTCTCTCCGGATATGGAACCTTTACACAATCAAGTTTTTAGTATTAACCCAAAGTATATTTCCTAATCAAAAGTAACCCCTTCCCCTCCCCCCCAAAATGGAACAGTAACTGCCACATATTACATTCCAAAACAGGTCTGTCATTGTTGGAATACACACATATACACATGCATAATAAAATTATATCTATATGTACATATACAAAAACTTATAGAAACAGAGCTATAGATAGATAAAAAATGTAGAAAACCCTGTAAAAAAAGAATAGTCTACATACTAAAGTCTGAATTTCAGATAACATTAGATCTGACTAACTTCCTTGCTATTCACTTTCAGTTTTGAAGTTTTTAATCCCTCTTCTTCTTCTATTGCATTGTAGTAATCACAGTAGATGAACTAGACATCTCCTGTCTTCTGCCTTTTAAATCCCAGGGAGAAAAGTGGAGCAATCGAAACAAAGGGAACACAAAAACCAAACGGAATATTTATTTTTAAGTAGATTGACGTCTTTAGGAAGGGGAAAAACACACCAAGGTCTGAATGAGGAACCATGACATTCACATAGCTCAGCCATTGTGTAGAGAGAAACATTCCTCAAGATTGTGTTTGTCCAAGAAATCAGTCAATTTACGTTCCCGAGTCAAAACACTCGAGGACTGGAAGTTGGAGTTTCCTGGGCTGAACCCAGTTACTAAATAAAATACAAAGGAAAGAGCAATTAGATGCCATTAATTGTTGCTAATAGCCTAGTGGTTGGCTGCCAAGGCTCTAATCCAACAGATTCAACAGCAGGGATGAAATCATTCTGTGCTAAGGCTTGCCAGGGCCCCTCCCCCAGGTCTTTAGCTCTTTCTACTCAGAATGACTCTCCTGGTTTTCTTGGTTGGGTGTTACTCTAAGCTTGCTCCCAGACCCAGAAAACCTAAGGAACTTTAAACACAAAGGAGTTATGAAAGTTGTAAAGAAGCTAGACCAACTCTATAACATTGGTTCTCTTCCTTGGAAGTCAAAAAACAAACAAAACAAAAACCATTCTCTGGGGCAAATGATCATAATGACTAGTTGAAATTATATGCCATTGGGCTAATGGCATTACTTAGTATTGGAGCCATCTCCTCTGTTCCTATACCATGGAAAGAGAAAGTCATCACCAAAGCTCTGTTTGAAATATGCCTGAATGGTCCTCCTGGACCTCATTCATTTGCTCCTTCTTTTAGAGAAACTATTTCATAGATTGGGAACACCTTATATACATCTAGAAGTGACCTTAAAATTCATTTCATCCTGATCTCTCATTTTACAGAGGAGGAAACTAAGGCCCTAGACAGAGAGGTTAAATGACTTCCTAAGGTCACATGGATTGTAAATTGCAGAGCTGGGATTTGAACCCAGGTTCTCTAGTTCTAACATTCTATGAATATACCACTTACAAAAGTAATTACAGAATTTCAAAGTTGGAAGGGACCTCAAAAGTTAGATAGTCTAATGGGTACCTTATCATAAGTCTTATCAAGTACCAAATAAAGTCATCTAGCTTCTGCTTAAAGGCCTCTAATAGTGATGAAGTGTTTTGTTGTGGTTGTTTTTTTTTTTTTTAACAGATCCAATTTTTAGCAAGTTTTCCCTAATATTAGGCCAAAATCTGATTTTCAGTCATTGTTTCTAATTCTGACCTCTAGAATAATAACAGAAACAACAGAATCAAAGCTAATCTTTCTTCTATATGAGAATCTTTCAAACACTTGAAGACAGTTTCCTTCCCTCCCCATTCCCACTCTCCAAGAAGGACATCATTTCTCCAGGCCAAAAAGTTACTGTGAGGATCAAATAAGACAATAATTGTAAAGCACTTAGCACAATGTCTGGCACTTAGTAGACATTCTGTAAGTATTAGTTGTTATTTTATTATTATTGTTACTGCCTAAGTATTGCCAAGAAAGTAAATCAATCCACTTTAGACAAATCCCGATGTGTTTTAGTTGCCCAGTTATTCTGAACAAATACAAGACCAGTTGTCTTTATTTGATTAAAATCAAAATGAGATCTTTGACTTTTCAGAAAAATATGGTTTCTTATAAGTTGGAATCACTTTTTATTTGAGGTAGGAGAAAAAAAGGTATTCTGAATCACCATTGCTTAGCCATAGAGTCACCAATAAGAACTACCTATTTTGTTTGTTCAGAACTACTTAAGGTATTCTTGGAAACAAAAAGTTATCTTCTGAAGCCTGAACCCTGAGGTTCATTTCAACCTAGCACTCATAGCAACAGCAAAATGCAGAGGAACGTGTGACATTTCTTCTTAAAGGTGAGGAGCAAAAACATTTTGTAAACAAATAACAACTCAAAGAAAAGAGGGGGAAAAAAACCAACCAGAGCTTGCAAACAATTACTTATATCTTTGGTTTGTTTCAAAGAAAAAAAAAGGGTTGACATTTTAATGTGTAAAGGGAAAATAAACATTCTGAGCCCCATCTTTAGTGCTCAGTCTTCAATAGGACAGTCGAGTGGATACAGAAAAATGGAATTTTGAGTTCCAACTCTTCAACTTCCTAATAGTGTGAATTTGGACAACCTACCCTTTCTCTAAGCCTCAGTTTCCTTCTCTGTAAATTGAAGTACTACTTAGTTCATGGAGATACTATAATGAGGTCATGGAAAGTGTTTTATAAAGTAGTATATAAATGTGAGCTATCATTATTTTGTTACCTTCTGAGACCAGAATTATTTTCTGTTACAAAATCAATCCTGCTGTGTTAAGTGAAGGTGCTTAATAAATGTTTATTGAGTAAATTGGTTGTTTGGTGGTCCTCATTATGAGTCAAAATTTATTGAATGCCTACATTTCAGAGAAGAAATAGAAATTAAAATATGACCAATCAATAAGAATTTAACTGACTTATTTGTACTAAGTACTGTGCTAAACACAGATCACTATTCTCAGGAAGCTGACATTTTATTGGGGAAGGTAACCATGTTCACAGAAAAAAAACACATGATATATAAAAAATAAATACATACTGATGAGGACAGACTAATAATTGAGAGATCTTGTCAAAGAAGAAAGCTACTAATAAACTTAATCATACTCTCCTGTTAAAGATTGAAGTATAAATATCTCCTCATGAATATTCACGTTTTTTCTTTTTTAAAGGAGTGGTTAACTATAGGGCAGCTATGTGGTAAATAGAGTGCCAACTCTGGAGTCAGGGGGACCTGAGTTCAAATCCAACTTTAAACATTTACTAGCTGTGTGATCCTAGGCAACTTTTTTCAACCTGTTTTCTTCAATTTCTTCATCTGTAAAATGAGCTGGATAAGGACATGACAAACAGAATATTTGCCAAGAAAACCCTAAATGGTGTCACCAGTTAGACATGACTAAAACAACTTAACAAGTCATATGAGACATGGTTAATTAAAAAAAATAAATCCTCAATGGTAGAATTTTATGCATTAGTGGAAAAGATGTTTGGTGACAAGAGATATCCCTTTGCCCTCTAGAAGCAGGAAGTAAATACTGATTATTCCTCCTTTTAGAAATGAGTCCCCCAAATAGAAAGTCAAGACCTGGATTGATAAGGCAGCTTGGTACAGTGGAAACAGGGTATGAAGTAGGCAGCAGAACCTGTTTTCAAATTCAGGCTTTACTACTTAATGTCTATGTAATATTGGGCCTCAATCTCCTCAACTATTAAATGAGTAGCTTGAACTATTTGACTTTTAAGGTCTCTTGCACCTCTAATCTATGGTACCATGAAGGATATAGTTGCTGAGATTATAGTTATAACCATCAGGCTGTCTAAGGAACTGCCATAAAAACCTGTAGAAATGGGGTGGGAAGAGAGAAGGAAAGCCCAGTTAGCCACAGAACAAGAGTATAGCCCATGCCAACTGTTGGGTGTTACCTTCATACAAGAAGAGCTATGTTGGAGAGTTCATTGGGTTTTTTGTTGCTTTTTTTCAGGGTGAGGTAGGGTAACCCAGTAACTTTCATATCCAAGAAACACACTTTTGGTTTGTACCCTTAGGTATGCTAAGACAGAATAGTGGCTATTATTTTCCACTGTTCATAGAATAACAGCTACTTGCCTCCATCCTAGCCACCCACTCATCCATCTTTACACCTCATTCATTCCCCCAGTTCCCACCCCTGCAATGAGAAACCTACAAACTACTTGAGCAGTTTCAAGTCACTGGATTTAGGTACCCATTTCACATCCACAGGCACAGAAAAGCTGAGTCCTCTGGCATTTAGAGTGGGGGGGGGGAGACAGCATCATCCAGCATCTGACCAACAGCAGTTTAGGACGGGAAGTGACAAGAAATCCTGCCCAACATTTGGAAAGGATAAAAGGAAACAGGCACCACCCACCTTGACTGATCTGGACAATTTGGTTTTCAAGTTGAAAGCTTTCAGGGACACTGCCCAGTTTGGGACTTTGGATTTGGCAGGGGAGTGAAGGAAAAATTGGTCCCAAATATTTTCCAGGAGTTATATTCTCTCTCTGACGTGTGTGAATCCCATTAGTATTAACCAGAGTTAAAAGTTTGTTTTGTTCTGTCCTAGGTATAGTCCATACTTTGGGCTAAAACTGCCTTCTCTGGAAATATTAAATCTGTAGATTCTGTCACTGATATATCTTGAGTTGTTTTTAAAACAGTTTTGTAGCTTGTCCTTAAAGTACATTTAGCAAGGTGGGTCTAATCCTTGAAAGGACAGACTGGCAGAGAAAAGATTGTATTTTTGAACGACTGTTTTGTCACATAGAGAAAAGTTTTCAAAGTTTAAATTTCAGGGCTAGAGGTTTCTGTGTTATTGTTGTTGTTGTTTTTTTTTCTTCTGGGTGCTTTTTCCTTCCCCCTCCACTCCCTTCAACTTCCCTCCTTCCCCTACATATACACAGAAATGGGCAGATACTTGCTTATAATTTTAAATTGTGACTTACTTGGTTTCTCAAATATTGACGAATATGGCTCAATGGTGCCCCCTAAAGGTTACCATGCAACAAAGCAAATTAAGAGGCCTAGCGCCAGAACTTTCTGCTGAGTTAATGCTGAAGCTGAAGGACTGACTCTATGAAGAACAAAAATGGATCTTGCCCTTATCTTTTTCTCCTTCTTTTCTTTCCTTCTTTCTTTCTTTCTTTTCTTTTCTTTTCTTTTCTTTTCTTTTCTTTCTTTTTCTCTTTCTTTTCCTTCCTCCTTTCCTTCCTTCCTTTTTCCATTCCTTCCTTTTTCCTTCCTTCCTTCTTTCTTTCTTTCCTTCCTTTTTTCTTTCCTTCCTTTCTTCCTTCCTTTTTCCTTCCTTCCTTTTTTGTTTCCTTCCTTCTTCCCTCCTTCCTTCCTTTTTCTTTTTTCCTTCTTTTTTCTTTTCCTTCCTAACTTTCTTTTCATTTTTTTCCCTCTTTTCCTCACTTTGTCCCTTCCTCCCTCCTTCATTTCTTTTTGTTTATCTGTTTCTCTTTCTCTTTGTCTCACTATGCTTTCTTCCTTCCCTCATTTTATCCTTTCTTTTCTCCCTCCCTCTCTCTGTCTGTTTCTCTCTCTCTCTCTCTCTCTCTCTCTCTCTCTCTCTCTCTCTCTCTCTTTCTGTCCTTTCTTTTCCTACACAATCATTAACTCATCATTGGCAAAGAATCTGGTTCTGATAGTTTCCATTTAATTTGTTGGTCACTTGGGATTTGCTCCCAGTAACTGCTTCAAATTGAGACCAACCCCTGAAGCATCAGGGTGTCAAGACATTCCTACTTCTGCTCTTCATTATCTGTCTGGAGAATTTTCTAAGAGTACAATCAATGAAACAAGATGATTTTCAAGTTATATTGGGAGGGGAGGGAAACGGAAATATGGTCCAAATCTAAGATTTCTTGGGGAGGGGCATTAAGAGGTGACCAGTTCCGCAGTAAAGAGACCACCTCTATTAATGCAGTCTAGTTTCATTTCTGCAATTTAAAGGAGAATTATTTTATCCACGAGAGGGGAACTGAATTGGCTCTCATACCACAGTCAGTATATGTCACAGGCAGAACTCAGACCAGGTCTCTTTCACTATACCACCTCTTGCCATGCCTTTGCCAGACTATATTTCTCAGATTCATCTATTTCAAAGCCTCACAGAAACTCAGAGCTGAAAGGGATCTCAGAATGAGCACTAAGATCAGTAAACCTAGACTTGTATCCTGCTCACTACCTATGTTATTTTAACTAAGGCATTCAAAAAGAAATACTTTGTATCTTCCCCTTACAAGAGGCAAATAAAGTATAGCTAAAGCTAAATCTCTTTAGCATATCCAGAAGTCCTAAACTAACAATTTGAGTTTCTTTTACTACTGACATTGCATGGTCCACATTACCAAAGTCCACTTTGATTACAAATATCCTAACCATTGTGTCAGAGGCATAATTTTGTGAAGCAGATAGGAGGCTATCCTCACTTCTCTGGCTTGTTTACCCCTTCCATGTAATCTGGGACATTCAGTATCTGAGAACTCTGGGTATGAAGATATAATCACCAGCCTTCCATAAAAGCACACAGCTTCACAAGGCTAAAAAAACAAGCATGGGCTTATTTAGAATTCAAGGGAAATTAGTAGGGCTCATATAAGAGCTCACAGAAAAAAAATAATGCTCATCAAGGAACAACCCTCCCCTCATTTATTTATGGTTCCAGCTAGAACTCCAGCAGGGGACATATCAGATCACTGGTGCTTTTGCTGATAGACATACAGCTCACTTCCTGCAGTAACCAATAGGTGATATCAAATGTCTTCCCCCTGGTGGTGGTTGAGGGGTGGGGGTGAGAGTGGTTTTCCAACTTCTCTGTCTTCTCAGCTGTCAGTAGATGGCACTAAATTTCTCAGGGAATCCAAATTTGTAGAGCTATCTTAGAGACTTTGAAGGAAAGTGAGACCCAAAAAAGGGATGTAAAATTATCTGGGGCAACTTCCTAAAATATCTAGTGGAGAAAGAATCATAGATATATCTAAGACAAGGAGAGGAGTTGGTTTTTATTTGTTTGTTTTTATTTTTTTGTTTTTCTCTGTTACATATATCATAAAGTCGATGCCCCTGGGAACCATCTATTTGCCCTGCCAGAAGATGGTCTCAGACCTCTCACCATAACTACTCTTTTTAGAATAGCCTTTTTTAATTTTAATTTTTTTAGACACTTAACATTCCCCAGCCGTGTGACCTTGGGCAAGTCACTTGACCTCAATTGCCTTAGGGGGGGAAAAGTAGGAAGTGAGCAGCATGCATTTTATTTCAAAAACAAAATATATTTGATCCTTGACTTGATAAGGGGAGACAGACACTGGACTTTACTGAATTGGAGGCTAGAGTTATGGTCAGATCTTAGCTTTAAGAAGATCATTTTGTTGGGGTTCACAGAAGACCCCCAAGGGATTGGGGTTCCAGATCGGCATCCCAAGGTGTCTCAAAAGAATTTGGTGGCTTGGACCCATCTCCAAGTCAAAGGACAAAGTTTATTATAATTGTAACATCCATTAAAGCCAGATAAATTCCAAAAGAATTTAGCAAAGACTAGGAGCAAGAAGATAAATTTATAGGAAAAAGATTGAAAGATTGGGTGCATGCTAATTTCATGATTTAGAGGTAGAAGTGAGGAATTCTATGGCTTAGTGGTGAGTTGCATCCCGTTATTGAAATCTGTGTCTTAGATTGTCAGAAACTTTGTTCTTATTGACCAACAGATTGTTATCTGATAGCCAGCATTATTTGTCAAATTACAGCACTCCCAAGCCCAGGTGGTCTTAGGGTTAGGGCCAGGTAACTTTAGAGTTGTTGTTACATCCTCCCTAGGAGCTACACTACATCAACTTCACAGCTGATTGGAGAGTGGATGGGAATGGGGAGAGTTAGGAAGTAAAGCTTAACCACCAGGCTATTTGTAATGGTCCAGGTGTGATATTATTCTTTGAAAATGTCAGATATAAAGGCCTCATTTCTAAAATATATAGAGAATTGTGTCATATCTATAAGAATTCAAACCACTCTCCAGTCGATAAAGGGTCAAAGGATATGAACAGACAACTTTTAGACAATGAAATTAAAACTATTTCCAGTCACATGAAAAGGTGCTCCAAATCACCACCAATCAGAGAAATGCAAACCAAGACAACTCTGAGGTACCACCACATGCCTGTCAGATTGGCCAAGATGACAGGAAAAGACAATGACAAATGTTGGAGGGGATGTGGAAAAACCGGGACACCGATACATTGTTGGTGGAATTGTGAATGGATCCCTAGAATAGCCTTTTGTCAAAAGTGTAGTCCCCATTTTCTAACCTGATTCAAGAGAATAGTTTACCTAAGATCTCAAATTAATCAATATTTAGGCCTTCTCTCTCTTTCCCCCTATTGTAGGGACTCCAAGCCATCTCAAATTCAGGATAATTAAATGAATAAAGGTTTCTTTACCTCTCCTACTTCATTGCTACTTCTCTATAGGTCTCTTCCCTCAAAATGGAAACTCCCATCTCATTCCATTGATCTTATTTCCAAATATCCTGGGAAGACTATATTGGGAGGTTCTTGCCTTCCATTATAAAATACTATAATAGAAACAAAGATGACAGTAATCCCAGGATTCACAACATTTAGGACAACATGAGACAACATGCTCTTGTCTCACAGTCTGCTCCCCAACTAGTTTTTCCTTATACTCTTAAAGCAGAGCCTGTGCTCTCACCCAAATGATCACTGAAATGATAAGTGGGATCTATTGGACTGACCAAGTTTATAAAACAGCTAAATTGTTTACTAATTATTCCTGTAACTCTTTATCCAACCTCTTTTTAAATATCTGCACCAATATTGCTTCTTCTAAGCCCAGAATCACACATTAATTACTGAGAATCATTGATATAGTCGACCAGCAACTTTTAAAACAGACATCATGCTTCCAGGAACATTTCCTGAGTACTATTACAAATAGGTCCTAAGAGTGCCCACAATTTCCAACCAGAGGATTCTGCTTTTTTTTTTTTTTTTTTTTGTAATTAAGGGAACAGCTTAATTAATTAAATGGAGAAGCAGCCCTTGTCCATTTCCCTATCATGAGAAGACAAACAAGTGCAATGCATCATGAAGATTCATGCTCAAATTCTCAAAGCTGTCTCTCTGATCAGAAAGTTCTGCTCTCCCACTCTTCCTATGCTTTGAATACAAGGGAACGGGTGGTAAAGGAGTATACATTCAAATGGAGCTTATGTTTATAGCCTTTGGTAGGAGGAAAGGGCTACAATGATATTGATAGTCAGATTCTACTGCTACAATTACATTTTTTTCATGTCCTTTCAGGGCGTGCAACTGTCCCTGAATCCTTGAACCGTGTTCCCTGTGGATGGCCCTCTGGTGCAAAGGAAGAGGAGGACTGGGGTCAGTTTTTCCACATCACTTTTGAGAGCCTATAGCTCACAAATCATGCCCAAGGTAGAATAATTAAAACATTGGATTTGTGGTCAGGAAACCTGAGTTGGAATACTACTACTAATACTATCTCCATAGCTACTTACTATTATTAATACAATTAGTCTTGCCAGCATTTTTATAAAGCACTTTAAGGTTTACAAAGTGTTTTGTGTACATTAACTCAATCTTTTTCACAACTTTGGAAAGTAGGGGCTATTTTTATCCTTATTTTATAGATGAAGAAACTAAAGCCAAAATATATGTGACTTAGCTTTGTTAATAAGTGTATAAGGCAGGATTTGAACTTAGGAGTAAGGTAGAATCTAAATTCAGTTCATCCTGACTCAGTCCAGGGCTCTATTAATTGGGACACTTAGCTTCCTACCTTTGGGACACCAAACAAGCCTCCTTGAGCTTCAAATTTATAGCCTCCTGTGTAAAACAAGTGTGATAATGCTTGTACTACCTACCTCACAGAATTTTGAGGAAAGCACTTTTTAAAAAGCAAATGCCCACAGGAAAGTAAGCTATTGTAGCCAGTATGTTCTAGGCTCTCATTCCCCAAACAAGGTTGCTAATCCTGGTTCTAGGGTATCCTAAAAAGTTGGAGGTAGAAATGGATTTCTTTTCTCTATTGCCACAGACTTAAGCCCCCATTAGTTATGTCCTCTCTCCTTTTAGATGCCACTGACTAGTTACCTAATTCCATTTAATCACTTAACATAATTTTAACAAAGGGATATTTACTTCAAAAATATAAGAACATAAAAACATTTCCCCTCAACATATAAGATGCATACTTCCTTCTATACCACATTGGTCTCTAAAGAGAATAAGCTTAAAAGTTTTTAGTTCCCTTCCTAACATAGAATTTGGTCCCATCAAGTTCATATCCAGATGGACCATAATAGCCAGATGAATCTTTATCTCACTTTCCAAAGGCCTATATCCAGAAGGCATTCCTAAAGGTCAATCTTTATTTCATTGGGTATTGATTCTGATGGGCTACAAGACACAGACTGGATTTATACCATATTCCCATATTTTTGGAAGCTTTCTTTTCTGACTTTTCAAAGTTCAAAAGACCAAAGCTTCCAGATTAATCTCCTTCCCTTAACACAGAAAAATAAACAATGAAGCAAAAATTTTTATAGACTACGTGTCTGCCTTGGAGAAAAGAAGACCCAAGGCTTCTCCTCTTCAGGAATTTTCTTTTACCAGATGTCATCAATAAAGAAGTCAATGTATCAAAAAGAAATCAGCCAAGCAAAGATGGCTGATGATAAAGGCCCAAAGGGCCAAGGCTTCTAGCCTTCTAAAATCCTTCGCATGCATTCAAAGAGCCTCTTCTTCATCACAACTTTAGCCAAGCAGAACCAGCTCCACAATGTCTCCAACACATTCCATACCATCACAACTTTCGATCATGCAGGCTGCCCAGTATCCCCCTAGTGAAGAAATGCCATGTAAGACACTATGTGCTCTAGATCTTCATTATAATTGTCTCTTTATTCTTACTTCTCCACTCCCATGCCTTGATTTCTTCTTTGTGCAAAGTCAAATCAAAATATTTATTTCCTACATTTCCATAAACACTATTGTGATAATAAATGATGTTTATTCCTAGCTTTGGGTTTTCAGAAATGTCTATATGACACTTTTTCTTTTAAGGCTAGAGGAAAAAAGCAAAATAATTTAAGGTTTAGAAAATTGTTCCAGGATAGAAAAGTCAAGGAAGGTAGATTTATATAATACTAGAAAGACAAAGCAGAGAGAAAACTTAATAACAGTGTTCAAGTTAATTTTGAACAAATAACTATGGTATGAAAGTTGAGATATTAGGAAGAATTTCCTAGGTGTAAATCCTGTAAGAAATAATGACAACTTATATTTATGTAATGCTTCCCACATACAAAATGTTTTATATAGATTACTTAAAGAACTGGATTTGGAGTTAGAGTAATAGAGTTCAATTCCTCTTCTGTTGCTTAAAATCAATTGTGACCCTAAGAAAAGGGTTCTCTCCCCCCACTCCCATCCATCTTCTATTCAGCTACCAGGATGATTTTCTTAAAGTATAAATCTGAACATGTCACATTCTGCTTCCTTCTCCCATTCCACTCTGCTCAAAGAACTCCATTATTATTCAGTTGTTTCTAACTCTATGACCTTATTTGGGATTTTCTTGGCAAGATACCAAAGTGATCTGTCATGTCCTTCTCCAGCTCATTTTACATAAAAAAAAAACTAGGGCAAATTGGGTTATATGATTTGCCCACAATAACTAATACGCATCTACAGAACTAGTAGTAGCATTACTACATAACTAGAAAGCATCTGAGGCCAGATTTGAACTCAGAAAGATGAGTCTTCCTGGTTCTAGGCCCAGTGCTCTATTCACTGTGTCACCTAGCTGCCCCAATGAGCTCCAGTGGCTCTCCATATCCTCCAGGATTAAATATAAAGTCCTCTGTTTGATACCTAAATCTCTTCATAAGCTACCTCCTTCCTACCTTTTCGGTATTCTCAACCTTTACTCCATTCTATATACTCAATGAACTATCTAAACTGTCCTATTTACAGCTTCTCAAACATGTTATTTCATTTTCTCTATACCTGTCATTGTTTCCTCCCTCTGTCTTTCAATTTCTTATACTCTTTCAGTACCTTAGTTGCAACCTCTCCTTTTGAGATTACCTTAGTAGAAATGTAGGTAGAAGAGTAGGTGTGAAGCTGGGAAAAGTATTAGCCAATGAGAGCTTGGTACTAATGAGTGTATGCTAATGAACTCTACAATTCCTCACTCTGGCTGTTGGAGAATGCTGTAACTGTTTCCAATGCCCTATGTATTGAAGAGATACTTTTCTTTCTCAGTTTAGCAGATGTATTTAAAAATTACTAATAAAGTATCTTTATCTTTGTCTCTCCTGACTTGGATGTGCTTCAAACCTCCAAACAAGGAGAGAGCCCTGCCTCTCTGTGTGAGTTACCCTGAGCCCATGAAAACATAGTTTGCTGTTGCTTATGTTTTTACCTCTATTCTGTCTTAATTTAGTGATGATGGATTAAGCTGAAGATGAGTTAAGCTGCACACTTATGAAATGCTTGAATACACACCTAATTCTGGCTCAATAGCCAAACAAAAGTCTATCTCTTTTCCATGTGGTTAACACCGAGAAAATAGTTGCAGAGTATGTCTGTATGCATGATCCAAACTCCCTGTTGGGGATTGCATCAGACAATCCTGTTGCATATATTCAGAAGGACTGGGCTTTCATTGGCCAATTCTCTTCTCCTCACTCACTTTGCTCATTAGGCTTCCTTTCTACTTTGTATATATCTTATATATACTTATTTACCCATTGAGTTGAGTGAACATGGACTGTGCAAAGTCACTAGCCTTTCTCCTCCAAAGACATCTGGGTCCATTGGCAAGATATAGAGTAGGACTAGTGGAGGTGGCCCTGGATGCAGTGGGCCCACCTTCACTTAAATCCAACTCTTTTACATGTCATGGTATCATCTTCCGATGTGATGGTCTTCTTCAAGAACAAAGGACAAACAACAACAAACTTCTACATAGGATATCATACCCTTATCTGCAGGTGATTTGTCCAAAGGAATATGATTTTTTTTATTTGCTAAAACTTCCCAAGATATCTTGGGGTATATGGGCTAGATCTCTTTCTTAAAGACCATGCCTGAAACCCAAATAATTCTGACTCTCATTAATTGCCAACAATAGATACCAGGCTAAGCTCAAATGGTCATTTTTGGGCCCTGATTAACTCAGTACTTGTCCTCAATAAGTGTAAACAGCAGCTAACTGGCTTAGTGGATAAAGCTGAGTCTGGAGTCAGGAGATCTGAATTCAAATTTGACCTTAGACATTTACTAGCTGGGTAACACTGGACAAGTCACTTAATCTCTGTTTGCATTAATCCACTGGAGAAGGAAATGACAAATTACTCCAGTATCTTTGCCAAGAAAACCCACAAACAGTATGGTCCACTAGGTCATGAAGAGTTGAACATGACTGATCATCTGAACACAACAAAAAGTGCTTATTAACCAATCAATATAATCAATTTTGCCTTTTTAAGCTTCATTTTTCCTCTCCTCTAAAATAAGGAAGTTGGACTAAATTATCTGTAACTTCCCTCAGTGCTAAGATTTCTGTAATAATATTATTCCATTTGGAATCTCCTTCCCTAAAGTTTTGTTGAAATTGTTTTAGATAAAAAGTTGCAGAGTGGTTTTTGAGGGGGGTAACTAGTACAGATCTCCTTAACAGAGAGACCATGATAAATATTTCAATGAAAATTTCTTCTGAAGTCTGAAAGATACCAAGTGATAGTCCAGCTTGCCAGCAAATGCTGAATTTTTAAAATGCAAATGTATTATAAAGTCAGTCTGTACTTGCAAGAAGGCTGGGCTCATAGTATTACAGTGACTGGTGTCCTGCGCCTAGGGAGACCCCTTCTGTCCAAATACTAGAGCTGCACAAGGCATGATCTGAAAAAACTAAGACATTCAAAGCAGAGAAACTAGTCAGGAAAAGTTCTTGATAAGATTCTCCATGTGGATTACAGGTTATTACCAGTTGTTATCACATCACAGCTCTACATATATGATGTATCTGTGGCCAGTAGACTTCATTGGTTTTGGGGAAGAGAGACAGAAAGGGGGAGAGGGGGAGGAAGGGAGAGAGAGAGAGAGAGAGAAAGAGAGAGAGAGAAGAGGGAGGGAGGGAAGGAGGGAAAGAGGGAGGGAAGGAAGGGGGAGAGAGGGAAACAGAGAGACAGAAGGGGGAGGGAGAGAAATAGAAAGAAAGAGGGGGAAGGGAGAAGAGAGGAGGAGGAGGAAGAGGAAGAAGAAGAAGAGGAGGAGGAGGAAGAGGAAAAATAAG
>JAJPUD010004514.1:90437-123144 GCA_023553655.1 Myrmecobius fasciatus
AGGAGAGGGAAGAGGAAGAGGAGGGGGGAGGAGGAGAAGAAAAGGGAGAAGGAAGAGGAGGGGAGGAGAAAGAGGAGAAGAGGAAGAGGAAAAGGAGAAGGAGGAGGAGGAGGTAGAAGAAGAGGAGGAAGAGGAGGAGCAAAGTAGAGGAAAGAGAGTTAGAGATAAGAGAAAAACAGAGAAATGGAGGAATCACAACATTGTTGTCCAGCATTAAAGGAAAAATGGGAGCTTTCTGAGAAAGAACTGCTCATTGCTGAAATGATATGCACATAATAGACAGATTACCAGTCTGGAAATAGGGGACTGAGATTCCCTCAAGCTATTACTCTGGGCCAGACACATTCTTCTTTCACTTCAGTTTCCCCATCTTCAAATTGGGAATAATGACCCCCTTTCATCCATCTTCTAGGAACAATGTGATAATGAATAGCAATGGTAAAGAGGGATTTGTTTTTTCCCCCGGTAAGTAGTAGGATAAAATAATATTACCATATTAATTGCAATAGTCACTTCTAATTGAAAGCTCTTTACCACCACTGGGTATGAATAAATGATCCCCTTCAGTTAGATCTGTCACAGCAATGATACAGGCAGTTCCCAATAAAGAAAGAGTTGGGAAGGATTAAAATAGCAAAATTTGTAGAGAACACATACACACACACACACACAACACACAGATGCACATACACACCACAAAGTCCCCTCCTTCCATTCCTCTTTCCCCCCAGCCAGCTCTTTCAATTGAAGAAGATCTGGAGAGAGGATTTCTTCTTTGGACAGACCTTCATAAAGAAAAGGGGAAGCAGAATAGATGAGAGATGACAAGTGATTAAATACCCAAATCTTGGGCCTTTCTGGGATTTCTTTTTAAATGTCAGGGGGTAGGGAGAATCAGTGTCTCAGTAGAATTCAGGCAAAACATAAAATGAATCATTCTACATACTTTGATCATAGAATTGGGTCTAAAATAGACAAGATAGGTAGCTATCTAAAGAGAAAAACAAAACAGAGAGTCTGGCCATAGACAGGAGTATGCAAATTTGTAATTTCATTGAAGTGGCTGGTCCCTCATATGAAAGTAACTGGAAAGTATTCTGGACTTGAAGTCTAAGCATCTGGGTGTTTGGGTTCTGTTACCTGCTATCTATATGACCTTGAGTTAAGTCTTTTCCTCTCTCTGGGCCTCAGTTTCCTCATCTGTAAAATGAGAGCATTGGATTAGATGGCCTCTTTGGTAGTTTCTGACTTGAAATTTATAATCCTATGATCTCTTTGATACAGACTGCAATCCATATACACTTTCACAGTTGATATGGTTCTAGTCCATATGTTCACAAATCTTCAGAAACTTTCTGTTCAATATTCTGGAGGACTTTTTCTGGAATTCTTAAGCTAAGTAGCACAGAAGATAGAGGGCTAAGGTCTAGAATCAAGAAGAACTTAGTTCAAGTCTGAACTCAGAGACTTAGTATTTGAGCAATGCAACCTCTATCTGCCTAAATTTCCTCAACTATAAAATAGAAATAATATCTATGTCTCAGAATTATTGTGAGGATCAAATGAAAAAATAATTGTAAAGTGCTTAATATAGTACCTGACATATGGTAGGTGCCTAATTAATGCCTATTTTCTTCCTTCAAATATATTCCATGGTGTTAGAACTCAACCCCTGGAACAGCATGAAACTGAGCTAAGATTACCCTGGAAACTTCTGAGGATATACCCTCTCAGCACTTAATGGCTTGGAATAATATAAAAAGATCTTGGTCCTTCTGATGTCAGCCAGGGGAAGAAATTGTCTCAAAGAAGATGACTACTAGTTAGAAACTCCCACTTAGTAAAATTCAAATGTAAAAAATTCCACTCTCACTTTCTTTCTTGACTTGGGACTCTCTGGGACTTTCTATGGAGGGGTCAATAGCACCTACCCATGATTTTAGTATCAGTGGTAACTACTTGCATATGGCAGGTGAGTGAGCCTGAGACTAGATCTCAAGGCTCTGGCTATCTCTTCTGCTTTGTCCTTTCCCAGAGTACAGGCAACTAAGCAGCAATATTTTTTTTTAATTAATTAATTTATTTTTATTTGCAAAACATATGTATGGGTAATTCTTCAACATTAACCCTTACAAAGCTTTCTGTTACAAATTTTTTCTCCCTACTCTCCACCCCTCCCCTAGATGGCAAGATATCCACTACATGTTAATTATGATAAAATACTTGACAAATCGAATATATGTATACATATTTACACACTTATCATTATTGTGCAAGAAAAATCATATCTACAAGAAAGAAATATTAGATAAAGGAATCACAATGTAAGCAAACATCAATCAAGAGTATGAAAATGTTATGTTGTGGTCCACATTTCACATCCCTCTCTCTGGGTGTATATGGCTTTCTTCAGTGAACAACTGGAAGTAGTTTGAAACATTTCATTGTTGTAGAGAGCCATATCCATCAGAATTGATCATCATATAGTATTGTTGTTGCTGTGTATAATGATCTCCTGGTTCTGCTCATTTCCCTCAGCATCAGTTCATGTAAGTCTCTCCAGGCCTCTCTGAAATCTTCCTGCTGGTCGTTTCTTACAGAACAATAATATTCCATAATATTCATATACCATAATTTATTCAGCCATTCTCCAATTGATGGGCATCCATTCAGTTTCCAGTTTCTAGCCACTACAAAAAGGGCTGCCATAAACATTTTTGCACATGTGGATCCTTTTCCTTCCTTTAAGATCTCTTTGGGATATAGGCCCAATAGAAACACTGCTGGAACAAAGGGTATGCACAGTTTGGTAACTTTTTTTTTTAAATTTTATTTGCATAAAATATGTGTGAGTAATTCTTCAACAATAACCCTTACATAGCTTTCTGTTACAAATTTTTCCCCCCAACTCCCCGCCCCTCCCCTAGATGGCAGGATATCCACTACATGTTAATTATATTAAAATATTGGCAAATCGAATATATGTATACATATTTCCAAACTTATCATTGTTGTGCAAGAAAAATCTTATCTACACAAAAAATATATCAGATAAAGGAAACACAATGTAAGCAAACAAGTTTGATAACTTTTTAAACATACTTCCAAATTACTCTCCAGAATGTCTGGATCCGTTCACAATTCTACCAACTATGTATCAGTGTCTCAGTTTTCCCACAACCCCTCCAACATTTGTCATTGTCTTTTCCTGTCATCTTAGCCAATCTGAGAGGTGTAGTAGTATCTCAGAGTTTTAATTTGCATTTCTCTGATCAATTGTGATTTAGAGCACCTTCTCATATGGTTAGAAATGGTTTTAATTTCTTCATCTGAAAATTATTTGTTCATATCCTTTGTCCATTTATCAATTGGAGAATGGCTTGAATTCTTATAAATTTGAGTCACTGCTCTATATATTTTAAAAATGAGGCCTTTAGCAGAACCCCTAAATGTAAAAATGATATCCCAATTTATTGTTTCCCTTCTGATCTTCTCCGCATTAGTTTTGTTTATATAAGACCTTTTTGATTTAATATAATCAAAATGATCTATCTGGTGTTCAATTATGAGTTCCAGATCTTCTTTGGACACAAATTCTTTCCTTCTCCACAGGTCTGAGAGGTAAACTATCCTATGTTCTTCTAATTTGCTTAAAAGATCACTATGTCTAAATTATACATCAATTTAGATCTTATTTTGGTGTGTGGTGTTAGGTGTGGGTCAAGCCCTAATTTCTTCCATACTAGTTTCCAATTTTCCCAGCAGTTTTTGTCAAATAGTGAGTTCTTATCCCAAAAGCCGGGATCTTTGGTTTTGTCAAACACTAGATTGTTATAGTTATTGACTATTTTGTTCTGTGATATTAACCTATTCCACTTCTCAGCTACTTTATTTCTTAGCCAGTATCAAATGGTTTTGATGACCACTGCTTTATAACATAATTTTAGGTCTTGCACAGCTGGGCCACTTTCATTAGCATTTTTTTTCATTAATTCCCTTGAAATTCTTGACCTTTTGTTCTTACAAATGAACTTTGTTACTATTTTTTTTAGATCTGTAAAATAATTTCTTGGGAGTTTGATTAGTATGGCACTAAATAAATAGATAAATTCAGGTAGTATTGTCATTTTTATTATATTTGTTTGGTCTACCTATGAGCACTTAATATTTTTCTAACTGATTAGGTTTGACTTTGTGTGGAAAGTGTTTTGTAGTTGTGTTCATACAGTTCCTTACTTTCCCTTGGCAAATAGATTCCCATATATTTTATACTATTGACAGTTACTTTGAATAGAATTCCTTTTTTGTCTCTTGGTGTTGGACTTTGTTGGTAATATATAAAAATGCTGATAATTTATGTGAATTTATTTTGCATCCTGCAACTTTGTTTTTAGTAGTTTTTTAGTTGATTCTTTAGGGTTCTTTAAGTACACCATCATATCATCTGCAAGGAGTGATAATTTGGTTTCCTCATGACTTAATCTAATTCCTTTAATTTCTTTTTCTTCTCTTATTGCCAAAGCTAACATTTCTAATACAATATTAAATAGTAATGGTGATAGTGGGCAGCTTTGTTTCACTACTGATCTTATTGGGAATAGTTCTAATTTGTCCCCATTACATATAATGCTTGCTCATGCTTTTAAATAGATGCTACTGAACATTTTAAGGAAAATTCCAGTTATTCCTATACTCTCTAGTGTTTTTAATAGTAATGGGTGTTGGATTTTTATCAAATCTTTTTTCTGCATTGAGATAATCATATAATTTTTGTTTGTTTGGTTATTGATATAGTTGATTATGCTCATAGTTTTCCTAATATTGAACCAGCCCTGCATTCCTGGTATAAATCCAACTTGGTCATAGTGTATTATCCTGGGGATGACTTTCTGTAATTTCATTGCTAATATTTTATTTAAGATTTTTGCATCAAAATTCATTAGGGAAATTGGTCTGTAATTTTCTTTCTCTGTTTTCACCCTACCTGGTTTAGCTATCAACACCATATCTATGTCATAAAAGGAATTTAATAGTACTTCCTCCTTCCATATTTTAAAAAATAGTTTATATAGTTTTGGGATTAATTGTTCTTTGAATGATTGGTGGAATTCACATGTAAATCCATCTGGCCCTGGAGATTTGGGGGGGGGGTTGATTAATAGCTTGTTCTGTTTCTTTTTCTAGAATGGGATTATTTAAATAATTTAATTCCTCTTCTGTTAACCTGAGCAATCCATATTTTTGTAGATATTCCTCCATTTTATTTAGATTATCAAATTTATTGGCAGATAGTTGGGCAAAATAACTCCTAATTATTGCTCTGATTTCCTCTTTATTGATGGAAAGTTCTCCCATTTCATTTTTAAGACTAACAATTTGATTTTCTTCTTTCCTTTTTCTAATCAAATTAACTAAATGTTTATTTATTTTGTTAGTTTTTTTTTCATAAAACCAATTCAGTTTTATTTATTAATTCAATAATTTTCTTATTTTCAGTTTTATTAATCTCCCCTTTTATTTTCAGAATTTCAAATCTGGTATTTAATTGAGAATTTTTAATTTGTTCTTTTTCTAGCTTTTTTAGTTGTAAACCCAATTCATTGATCTTCTCTTTCTCTATTATATGCAAGTAAGCAATCAGAGATATAAAATTTCCCCTTAAAACTGCTTTGGCTGTATCCCACAAATTTTGATATGCTGTCTCATTATTGTCATTCTCTTGAATGAAATTATTGATTGTGTCTATGATTTGCTGTTTCACCCATTAATTCTTTAGGATTAGATTATTTAATTTCCAACTAACTTTAGGCATATTTTCTCTTGGCCTTATATTACATGTGATTTTTATTGCATTATCATCTGAAAAAAAAATTTATTATTTTTGCCTTTCTGTATTTAATTCCCCTTTAGAGCTCCTACCCCCTTTTTACACCTTTCCCCTAATACTTCTGTTTTCCCTTCTATTATCTTTTCTTTTCTTTTCTCCTTTTCTCTCCTGCTTCCCTATAAGATGAGACAAGTTTCTCTGTGAAACCAAATATGTCTGATATTCTCTCTTTGAGCCAAATCTGATGAAAGTAAGATTCATAAAATGCTCATCCCCCTCCTTTCTTTCCTTCAATTATAATAGGTCTTCTTTGCCTCTGTGTGAGATGTAATTTCCCTTATTTTACCTCCCTTTCCTTCTTTTCCCACCCCTTTCCAGTCCTCTTTCCACCTCTAGTTTCTTTTTCCTTTTATCTTAATAAAATCAAATTATACCTACACTCTCTAAGTATACCCATTACAGAAATATAGTTCTCAAGAGTTCTTTCCTTTTTACCTTTTTATGTTTCTCTTGAATTTTGTGTTTGGAGATAAATTTTTTTGTTCAATTCTGGTCTTTTCATTAGAAATAGGTGAAATTCACCTATACTATTGAATGTCCATTTTCTTCCCTGAAAAATAATGCTCATTTTAGCTGGATAGCTTATTCTTGGCTGTAATACAAGTTTCTTTGTCTTTTGGAATATCAAATCCCAGGTTCTCTGATCCTTTAAGATGGAAGCTGCTAAATTCTATGTAATCCTAATTGTGGCTCCTTGGTATTTAAATTGTTTCTTTCTGGTTGCTTACAACATCTTTTCCTTGGTGAAATAGTTCTGAAATTTAGCCACAATATTCCTTGGGGATTTAATTTTGGGGTTTCTTTCAGGAGATGATTGGTGAATTCTTTCAATGGCTATTTTACCTTCTGATTCTAAGATATCAGGGCAGTTTTTCTTTATGATTTCTTATAAGATGATGTCTAGGTTCTTTTTTCATCGTGGCTATCAGGAAGTCCAATAAATCCTATATCTATTTTCCAGGTCAGTTGTTTTTCCTAGGAGGTATTTCATATTTTATTCTATTTTTTTCATTTTTTTGTTTATATTTGACTGGTTCTTGAAGTCTTATTGAATTATTCACTTCCATTTATTAAATTCCAATTTTTAGTATATTATTTTCTTTAGTTACTTTTTTAGCTCCTTTTGTATTTGGCCAATTGAATTGATTTGTTCATTGCAGTTTTTTTTTTTTTCATTTCACAATTTTTGTTTTTCAGTGAATTGGTATCTTTTTTATATATATTTTGTAGGGCATTATATGCCTTTTCCATTCCTTCTTGCAATGATCTCATTTCCTTCCCCCATTTTTTTTCTAACTCTCTTTTAAGATCCTTTATGCAATCTTCCAAGAAAGCCTTGTGAAATGAGGACCAGCTCATATCTCCCTTTGGGGCTTCATCTGGAGTTGCTTTGCCTTTAGGAAACTCAGGATTTGAGGTCTGTTTCTCTCTCTCTCTCTCTCTCTCTCTCTCTCTCTCTCTCTCTTTCTCTCTGTCTCTCTTACTGTCTATAGTGAGAGTTCTTTTTGGCTTTTTACTCATTTTTTTTAAGGCTTAAAGTCTACTCAATGCAAAGGAGTGACAACTGCTTTAATTTGCCCTGGGGCAGTTCTGCTGATTGATTTCTGGTACTAGGTAATTGCCTTTTGCAGCAAATCTGCCAAATCACCTGCTTGTAACCAGAACAGAGTAGCCTAAGAGGCTCACAGAAGATTCCCAGGTGGGTGGCAGCTGCAAGGCTCTGACTCCCTACCCCAGCTCCTTGCCCCGGGCTCCCAGTGCTACAGTCTGTGCTCAGCAGATTGTCCTCCTGCCTGTTTGAAACAGACCTGTTCTGAAGTTCTTCCAAGGTATCTTCTTCTGGGAATGTGTTGTACTCCAAATATTTGTGAATTCTTTGACTCCAAAATCAGTTTAGAGGTTTAATCTGCTGTTGGTTTGAGAGAAGGTCAGAGAAGGTCACAAAAAGACATGTCTGCTCTCTGACATCTTGCTCCCAAAGAATTATTTTCTTTAGTGAGCTGTTGTACCTCTTTTTTCCATTTGACAAATTCTGCTTTTTAAGGAGTTCTTTTCTTCAACAAATTTTACTGACCTTTTTTTTTACTAGTAGGACAATTCTGTCTGTAAGATATTATTTTCTTTAACATTTTTGGTGCCTCTTTTCCCAAGCTGTTAATTTGGTTTTAATAATTTTTTTGCATTGCTCGAATTTCTCCCCCCCCTCCATTTTTATCTCCATTTCTTTTATTTATTTCTTTAACTCTTGCAGGAATTCTAGTTGAGCGTGGGTCAAATTAGCATTTTTCTTTGATACTTTGCTTAAAGCTGTGTTTTCTTCTGAATTTGTGTCTTGGTCTCCCTTGCCACTCTAGTAGTTTTTTACAACTAAATATTATTATTATTTTTTGCTGTTGTTTACTCATTTTTCCAGTTTATTTCTTAACTTTAAACTTTATGTTAAAGCTGGTCTCTGGTATTACAAAGTGATAATCATCAAAACAATCTGGTACTGGATTTAAATAAAGTGATGGATCAGTGAAATGCATTAAGTATTCAACACACTAGTAATTGACCACAATAACCTTGCATTTGATAAATCCAGAGAACCAAGCTTTGGAGACAAGAATTAATTATTTAACAAAAATTGCTGGGAAAACTAAAAAGCAGTTTGGCAGAAACCAGTTAGAGACCAACATTCCATGCCATATATCAAGCTAAGGTCAACACGGGTATATGATTTAGACATAAAGGTTGGTATCATAAGCAAATTAAGGAAGCATGGAAAATTTTATCTATCAGATCTATGGATAAGGAAAGAATTTATAGCCAAATAAGAAACAGAAAGAAGAATGAGTTTGAAAATTGGATTACTTTGATTGCATTAAGTTAAAATTTTGAAAAAATAAAAACAATGCAACCAAAATTAGAAAAGAAACTGTGGAAAAAAATTTTACAGTAAGTTTCTCTGATAAAATCCTCATTCTCGAATATATAGAGAATTTAGTCAAATCTATCAAAAAATGAGACATTCTTCAACTGATAAATGGTCAAAGTATATGAAAAGGCAGTTTTCAGAAGAACTCAAATCTATATATAATTACATGAAAAAAATACTAAAAACATTATTGATTAGAGAAGTGCAAATTAAAATGACTTTGAGGTACCATATCATAGCTACTAGATTGACTAACATGACAGAAAAGGAAACTGATAAATTTTGGAGAGGATATGGGAAAATAGCTACACTCATTCATTATTGCTGGAGTTGTAAACTGATTCCACATTTTGTTCTGGAGAACAATTTGGAACTATGTTCAAAGAGCTATAAAACTGCTTACCCTTTGACCCAGCAATAATACCACTACCAGATCTACAACCTGAAGAGATCAAAGAAAAAGGAGAAAGAATTATACATTCAAAAATATTTTAGCAGCTCCTTATGTTATGGCAAAGAATTGGAAATTGAGAAGATGCCAATCAATTGGGCTGTTGTAGTATATGATTGTGATGGATTACCATTGCACTATAAGAAATGCCTAACAGGATATTTTCAGAAAAACCTGGGAAGACTAATAATACAATGTGAAGTAAGCAGAACCAGGAGCATATTTTATCCAATAATAGCAATATCGTACAATGTTCAGCTATGAATGACTTAACTATTCTGAGTAATACAATGATCCAAGACAATTCCAAAAGACTTATGATTAAAAAAAAAAACTATTGACCTTCAGAGAAAGAATTGATGGAGTCTGGATATAGATCAAAGTATACTTTTTTTAAACTCTCTTTTTGGGGGGAGGGGAATAGAGGGAGTTTTTTGCAACATGAGTGATATTGAAATATGTTTTGTATGACTTACATGTATAATCTATTTCAAATTACTTGCTTTCTCAAAGAGGGGAAAGGTAAGTGAAGGAAGGAGAGAATTTGTAACTCAATAAAATGTTAAAAGAATGTTAAAAATTGTTTTTACATGTAATCAAGGGGAAAAAAACCTATGGGCTATAATAATCAACACAAGGCTTGGAAAAATGAACTGGTTTTTGACAGTATGCCTAATATTCAATAATATAAAAGTATGATTTCATGATGCAGAATTAAAGAATAAATATTAAAATAGCACATAAACAAATAAAAATGGAGACATAAATAAGTAGATGAATTTGGGCTCTGTTTGATTTGAGGGATGTATTATGTCAAGATTCAGGCTTTTTTCATGCTGCTCTTTTAACCTGGTTCTGAGGATGTGCAGATTTTTTAGTGCTTCCAAGGTGCTCTCATCTACAGAGAGGTATAGTCCTTACTCTGTACTCTACTCTTTGTCTCTGCTTCCCTGAAATTGCAAATTTTGCTCTCTGTCTTAAAACTATGACCAGGACACTTGCTTCCTTGTGATCCATCCCAAGTCCTCATCTCCATCTTGGAACTATGACTAAGAATTGCTTATGGATATTAGAGTTGACAATCAGTATCAGTTGTACTCAGTGACAGCAAAGGGTCTTCTGTAATTTCTTTCTGACCAGTTATTCAATGTCCTTACCATCTCTGGACTGAGAGCTCCCAAAAATATTACTGTTACTACTGCTGCTATGTTGATCCCTGTGTCACAGACTTCTCTTGTCGATCTTTTAAGTTTTTTAGGTCAGAAAAAATGTTTTATTCTGATCTTTTGTTGTCTCTGCCCCTACAAAGTTTGACTTGAAATGTTATTTTAAAGTTGTTTGGAGGAAAATCTTAAAAAGTTCAGCTAAGTTGCTTCTAATCAACCATCTTGGCTCTCATGACTAAATTCTAATGAAATAAGTTGATCAGTGTTAGGAGGTAAGTTCAAGCTATAGTCTGCCTTGCCAGAGAACATGGACCATGTGATAACTGTTTGTATGGTGCAGAACAGAGGTGAGGATGAAATGTTTATTGCATTAGTACTGCAAAATAATTCATAATTTGATGTTTTAAGCATTAGTCATCTGGGAGAATATAATAGGTGCTATGGGTTATTATTTTATGTTCTGTGTCTTTGTCAGTGAGTGTTTATAAGTCTCTTGTGTTTTACACATTTGTTTTGTGCAGAGGAAATAGCTGTCCTATACCTGAGCTACAGTGTACATAGAGTAACTTTCTGCTCCCCTTGGGAGAGACATGAGTAAAACTTAAGCTTTCTCAAATGTTATTCCCCTGAGTTTAGCTTCAGAATGGGAATATAAAGAGTCAAATTCAACCAAAACGAGATTATTCTGTGTTTTTAGAGGTCATGCTCTTCCAGTACTGAAACTGACACCAACCTGAGTTGGGATCTGAGAAAACATCTCCAACCCCTGGATCAGTCTATTGTTACACAGGGTTATCTTTATAAAATAAAGACTATCCATCCACTATCTTTTATTCTTATTTAATAGCAGGCTCATCTTCTTTTCCAGATATCCAGGATTTCCTGGAGTCACAGCACCATTTTAAGCTAAATTGTACTGACTTTTAGATAGTATGTATGCATGTATGTATGCACATACATATATGTACACAAGCACACACATAGGTATACACACATCAACAGGATGACTACATATGTATTCAAGTGTGTGGATATATCATGTGGAACATTCTCCCTTCTCTACTACTTTCACTAAACTCCTTAGCTTTCTTTAAGTCTCAACTAAAATCCCATATTTTACTGGAAACCTTCTCCAAACCCTTTTAATTCTAACCCTTTCTCTAGGGTATTTATCTCATATTTATCTTGCATATACCTTGCTTTTCTTTCTTTCTTTCTTTTTCTTTTTCTTTTTCTTTCTTTCTTTCTTTCTTTCTTTCTTTCTTTCTTTCTTTCTTTCTTTCTTTCTTTCTTTCTTTCTTTCTTTCTTTCTTTTTTTTTTTTATGCTGAGGCAATTGGAGTTAAGTGACTTGCCCAGGATTACACAGCCAGGAAGCAGTAAGTGGCTGAGGCTAGATTTGAATTCAGGTCCTCCTGACTTCAGAGCTGATGCTCTAACCATTACATCAACTAGCTGCCCAACCTACCTTGCTTTTTATTTATCATTTGTTTATTTATTTATAACTGTTTGCATGTTGCTCTCCCCCCATCCCCATCCCATTAGATTGTGAGCTGCTAAAGGGCAAACACTCTCTTTTTGTATCCCATAGTGTGCCTGGCACATAGTAAGTGCCTAATAAATGTGTATTGATTTGTTTATTTCTGTATGGCATAAACACCAATATATGTATACAGAATATATAGATGCATGTGTACATGCATGTGAATGAGTGTGTGACATGTACCAAATGGTATTTATTTGTGTGCAAGTGCATGCACTGTATGCAACATATGTATATACATATATTTTATGTAGAGACCAATAGTGAATCTAGGTATGCTTTATGTATATATACATTTATGTATACACATGCACATGGATATGAATATACACATGCAACATACCTAATTATATATGCATTTACACATATAGTATATGTGTTATATAAATGAACATATTTTAATGCTAAAATTTTCATTTTCTCTGGCTTATATGTGTGTGTATGTGTGTGTAATATATCAAGAAATTTTGTTTTAATTAAAATACCAAGTCTGCAGTGGAAAATAATACATCTTCATAGGTTCACTTCAATGTAGGAAAACTGGTTTTCATCAGATTTCCCTTGCTCGATGGAATGCCAACCAATTCAAATGAAGATTTCATACATGATTCTGTAAATTATCCTTCACTAAAAAGAGAAAGAACAATTCCTAGGTTTTGTCCCATATAATGAGTAAAAAAGGTGTATCTCTGATTTTGAATTTGCTGCTTAGTCTTTACTAATGGAGTAAATTCTTTATAATATCCACCGACATAAATGTTGATCTCTATCTTCACTGCTGGATGTCAAAAAAGGAGGGAGACAAATGCCATCTTAAAGGTGAACCATCCATCAATTTAGTGCTGATTGAAATCCACTGTTATTGGCATGTGCATACACACACACTTACAAAAGAAGCAGTGGTAAGGGAAAGTGTTAATTCCTCTCTGTCAAATAATGAATAATATTTTCATCCACAGACTTTCATAAAAATTTGCAAGGGGACAGCCTGAATCAAAGTATGCTGCTATTTACAAAAAAAAAAACCCAAAACAAAAACAAAAAACAACAACAAAAAGGCTACATTCTGAATTATTTACAAAGGAAAAGAGGAAGAAGAAATATTATTCCCTTTTGTTCTTTCCTATAGCTAGATATTCATGGGGAAAGCGAGGGGTTAAATGTGTCAAAATGATTATCTGGTGCTAAATATAGAAAAAAAGAAGAAGCTGGAAGAGGAAGAGGCACTTAAATTGTCCCAGCAATGGCAGTATAGTGAATTACAGATGTAAAAACGGTCATTTCTCTCTTCCCCCACCTCCAAAGACAAAATCCATTTAGAGTCTACAGACTATGTTAAAGGAAGGAGGAGGAAGAGACATCAATAAATGAAGATGAGGTGTCCTATTTCAGGTTTGGGAGGTTAAGTGAATCAAGCCCAGTAAATAGAGGAGGCTTGAACAACTAGTACATGCTCTGAAAATATCATGAAAACATATATATCTAAAATCCAGTGTTTCCTCTGAACATCTAAAACAAAGGCAACCCAAAGCCATCCAGCTTCAAGTATTCTATTTAAATCAACAACAAATTGTTATTAAGTACCTATCAAGTAGGGCAAGTTAGGTGGCATAGTGAATAGTGTTGGGCCTGGAGTCAGAAACCTCATCTTTCTGAGTTCAAATCTGGCCTCAGATACTTTTACTAGATGTGTGACTCTGGGCAAGTCACTTAGCTCTGTTTGCCTCTCTTTCTTCATCTGTAAAAATGAATTGTAAGGGACAGCTAGTTGGTGCAGTGAATAGAGCACCAGCCCTGAAGTCAGAAGAACCTGAGTTCAAATCTGATCTCAGACACTTAACACATCCTAGCTGTGTGACCCTGGGCAAGTCACTTAACCCCAATTGCCTCAGGGGGAAAAATGAATTGGAGAAGAAAATGGCAAACCACACTAGTGTCTTTACCAAGAAAACCCCAAATGAGGTCAAGAAGAAGCAGATATAAGTTAGATGACTGAAATACAATAAAAACATCTACTATGTGCTAATTGTGAAGAGGTGCCTAAGTACTTCTTATGAGTTTCTGCTTTATGAAAAAAGTTTGCAGAAGAATTCAGTTAAATCAGGTTTGGAAAATTTATAGTGAATTGAGTACAATTTTATCATGCTTTCCTTCCTTTCTCTTCAACATATAGAGTAATGCACTATCAGATTTCAAAAAGTATATTGCATCCCCACCAAGAGGATCAAGAGAATCTATTGAATTCTTTTACTGTTTTCAAAAAGGAAAGCAGAATAAGAGGAGCCTTTATTGATATTGAAATTCAATAATCCATTGAATCATAAAGTCACAAATGAAAGGAAATCTTAAATGTATTATGCAGAACATTCTTTCTTATAAAGGAAAAGAAAACAACTCAGGTACTTAAGCACTGAAATAAACCAAGTGGTTGTCCAAACTCTGAGGTCTTTTCAGATAATAAGGAATTGATTAGTAATTATAATGCAGTACTAAAAAAGATTATTTCAAAGCACTAATATATTCATATTAGACTAAATTTACTGGTCTAATAACTTGTTTATTGGATTGTTGGTCTACAAAGATCAAACTGGATTCTAAAAAAATTAAATATAAGCCAATTATTTGGTTTTGTTATTAAACTCTACCTTAAGTTGAGTATCAACTAACCCATGATTTCAATATTAATTTGAGCAAGGAAGAGTTTCTACAAAAGAAAATTTTATAAGTTTCATTCCCCTATGAAGAGCCTGACAGTGAATTGGGATCATCAATTTTTCAAAAATTCCTGTCTGGGCTTTTTTTAAAAAATGCATTAAACTAAGATTGTTAATTCAGTCACAAAGATAGGTAAACACAATAGGGAGCATGAGTGAGCAAGTATTCTTTAGAAAAACAACTTCAGATTTGTTTCAATTTGGCATTTAGTTCAAATGGAGCGAGTGTGAATGTTGCTTATTGAGAAATGGGGTCTTTGCATTTTTCTAACTAGCAAATGTTACAGAACACGACAAATATTTCTGAGAGGGTAGTCAGAAGTATACTGGTCTTCTAAAGGAAGTAGATCTTAAGTTCTATTCTGTTATTCAAAAAGAACAGACACTTTAGACACTTTTGTTCTTTTTGAATAACAGAATAGAACTTAAAAGTGTTAAATGATATCATTAAAAATATGTCCACAAATCCAGAAATAATTAACAGAGACAAAAAAGGTCTTCTCCATTGGATAGATTTTCTAATCTTTGCACATTCTAGTAACCTGGAATTAAATTCTGAACTATATTGATTGCATTAACTAAGCAATGTAAATATGAGAATGTGATAGTCTCAAAAACTTCCTCAAAAATATTATTTTGAAGAGCAGATTAACAATATTACATTAAAGAATAGCTAAAAAAATCTACTTTGTACTTTTTAAAATTGGAGAATTAGAAATTCCCATAAGTCTTCCAACCAAAAGAACCATTTAAAAACACAGCCAAGTAATTAAGTCTAGTTTTGTTTGTAAAATATAATTTTGATATAGAGGCAACATTTTTAAATTTTACCAGTCAAGCACTTATTGAGGATTTACAATATACTTGGCTGTTCTAGGTACTGGGGAAAGAAACATATTTTTAAAAATGAAACAGTACTTGCCCTCAAAGAGCTTACATTTTACTTGGGAAAACAATATGTCCACATATAAATAAATACAAAATTACAAGATGGGGAAGTTTCTAGATACTGGGGTTAGAGGAAGATTAACGAAGGCTTCATGTAAAAGATATACCTTGAGCCTTGTGAATTCTAAAGGAATCTAGGAATTCTAAGAGGCAGAGGTGAGGAGAGATTATGTCTGTACAAAGACATAGAGAGAGGATATGGTATATCATAACTGAGGAACAACAAGCAGGCAAATGTAGTTGAATCAGTAAAATACATTAAAAGGATTAATATGAAATAAGTTTTAAGATAAGGTAGGGGAGAATTAGATTATGGAGGATTTTAAGTGGAAAAAAGTTTATATTTTATCAAAAGATAAATATGGAGGTAATGGAACTTTTTGAGCTGAGGAGTTAAATGGTCAATACTTTGGGGATGTGTCTTTGGAAGCTATATAGACAATAGGTTGGAGAGGGAAGAAGCCTGAGGCAGAGACTTCAAAAAGGGAAGGTGATGAAGACTTGAGCTAAAATTCTGGTCATGATAGGAAACAAGGGGAGAAATATGAGATGAGGGGCATATGATATTGATGTGGTGCAGCTTCTAAGGGACATGTAGTAATAACCCTAAGGGTTCCCTGAACTTGGGAGTAATGTAGTTGTAAATGATATATTTCTTCCCATTTCTTCCCAGTCTACTCTATATGATCAGAATGCTAAGACTACAAATATTGCTGACTGTCAAATAATAGCCTGTTGGTTAGTGATAACAGAGTTTCTGAGACTAATGAGCAACAATAATGAAGTGTGTAAAGTTGATGTAGACGCAGGACAAAGTTGGGTGTCTGCCACTTGATCTAGTGCTGTGTCAGACCTAAAAACACACCTCTGGAAGGTCTCCCCTAGCTCTACCCAGAGAATTATGGGTAGTACCTGTGTGTACAAAGTCAGAACCATACCACTCCTCAACTCCATCTCTAAGCCATAAAATTAATATATCAGTGACATGAAGTACCTGGTTTCTCTAACTTTTTCCTATAAATTTATCTTCTTGCCCTGGTTCTTTGCTAACTTCTTTTGGAACTTAGCCCATTTCAATTGGTTTAATAATTATAATAAACTTGCCCCTTGAATTGGAGATGGGTCTGAGCCTGCAAATTCTTTTGACATACCTCCTGAAACTGGTCTGGAATTCTAACTTTTGGGGGATCCCCCTTGAACCCCAACAAAATTAGGAAGATGTGGCAATTGAGTGAATATATGGGGTGATGGAAAATGAGGTGAGGATGACTCTGAAGGTTTGAACCTGAGTGACTAGAAGGATGGTGGTCCCCTTGACAGACATAGGCAGGTTAGGGAAAGAGATGGAAAAGAAGGGAAAGATGAGTTCTATCATGGATGTGATGTGCAAACAAGACATCTAATCTGAAATGTTAGTGATACACAACCAAAGTTTAGAAAAGAGAATAGGAATGGGATAGGTAAATCTGGTAAGCATGTTCAGGAAAAGATAATAAAGTCATGAAACCAGATAAGGTCATCAAACAAGAGAATAGAGAGGGACCAAAAGAGAGTGTCCAGGACAAAACCTTATGGTAAACCCATTGTTAGTAATCAAGAAAAATAGGAACTAAGACAAGGCTATTTACTAGATTGAGCAACTAAGTGACCAACAGTAACTTTGGAGAGAACAGTTATTGAGTTGTGGGGTCAGGAGTTGCATTACAAAAGATTTAAGAGTGAATGAGAAGAGAGGAAGTGAATGCATATAAGTATACATATTATTTTTTTAATTAATATAAAAGTGAAAAGAAACAAAGAATGGTAATGGAAGGGGATGCTCTTAATAGTATAAATAGAAGAGATTGGTTTTGGCAAGATGAAGGTTCATAAGAAGCTGCAATAAGGTAAGAATGAATCGTAACTATGCTAAATTGTAAACTGATTGCTAGATCAGTGAAGAGACATTTATTATGTACCTATATTGTACTAGGCACTCTGCTAAGTCCTAAGTATACAAAGAATGGCAAAAAATAGTTTCTGCCCTCAAGTTCACTATCAAATGGGAGAGACAACATGCAAACAATTATGTAGAAGCAAGCTATGTACTGCTAGGTGGCACAATGGATAAACTATTGCAGTTGGAGTAAAAAAAACAGAGCTTAAATCAGACTTCAGATACTTAACAGTGTGACCCTGGACAAATTAGGGGAGGGACAATAATAATAGCACCTTCTTCCTAGAGTTGTTATATGAATCAAATGAGATAATATTTGTAAAGTACTCAGCAGTGCCTGACACATAGTGCATGCTATATAAATGCAAACTATCATCATCATTATTAGATGAGAAACAGTCAACAGAGAGGATAGCAGAATGAAGGAGGTTTGGGAAAGGCCTCCTTTAGAATGTAGAAATTTAGCTGGAATTAAAGGAAACCAGGAGGCATGGGGAGCAGCCAGTGAACATTCCTGGAGGAGAGAAATGGAGTGTCTCATTTGAAAAACAGCCAGGAGATCAGAATCAAAGAATACTGAAGGGGGTGTGGGAAGAAGATATAGGGTGCAATAAACTTGGAAAGGACCGAGTAGAGGGAATCACCATAGGCAAAGAATCCTCACTCAAAGAGGAAGGTTAGTCAGAAGCATCTTGAATAACTGATGAATGTTGAGTCCAGTACCCAAACACAAATGAATTCTATCAACTATTACATTTAACCTTAATAGATCTATTCCTAAATAGCTTATCCAAAGATTCTAGAGTTCATTTATACTAATTTTCAGGATTTAGTTCCTTTTTTCTTTCCCAGTATATAAATGTACAACTTCTAACAATAGTAGGCCACCCAGAATTTGTTAGAAAAAAACAAACTTTTCTTTGGTGAAATAAGTAGCTTTGTTTTTCTGAATCAGGCCAAAGTAGGGACTCAAGATGGCAATGAAACAGGACTTATTCATCTTATATATCTTATATGAAATCCTGAATTTTACTAATACAAGTACAATTGACAATTCATTAATAAATACAAATGAAACTTTTCTTCCTTTAGTAAGTAGAAAGTATAAATTATATAAGCTGTAGTATCATATTCAGTGGAAATATAGATTTGGTAGTTGATGTAATATCATGGATATTAATTTTTTCATTTTTTTATAATTTGCTCAAGTTCATTTCATATAATATAACAGTAACTATCAAGATGAGGAAGTTGAACTGCATGAGTTTCCTTTGAGGTTTCTTCTAGTTTCCCAAGTAGATCCATGATACTATGTACTTGAAATCATTAAAGAGGACTAAAACTCCCATCACTTTAGGGCCATTTATAAACATTAATATAATTGTTGATACTCTAAAAGTGAGATCATTGTCCAAAAATCATTTAGTTGATAAATTAGTGGAGAAATAGAAATACCTTTAACACCTATATTCTTACTCCAAATAAAAATAAAAGACATAAAGAATCAATCAACAAATATTTTTAAGTGTCTATTACATGGCACAATGTTAGATGCTGAAGCTGCAAGTAGAAAAAAGAAATAATCCCTACTTATAAGATGCTTACATGATAATGAAGATGATTTTATTCTTTGATTCTCAGGAAGTTACATGAGATGTAGGGACAGCTCACGGATTCTATTAGAGAAGTGAACAATATTATCAGAGGTGGTTACACAATATACTTAAAGGCTGAATAAAAATACCATTTTATGAGAAACAATCACTTCATCTTTCAGTGTTCATGATGAATATGAGCAGAAATGGTAACTTGAATACCATCTGTTGCTAGAGCATCAAGGAAAAAAAACTGAAGAATCTGACAAGATACTCCAAACAAAGTTAATCCATAATTTTATACCAGGCAAACATGGGCACAACAAAAAAAAAATGCTCCTTAAATGAAGGCAAATAATCAGGAAATGTCAATTTGTGGAGTTCCAAAAGGACAGAAGAATGGAATCCAAGTCCATGCTGAGTTTTGCAGCTAGCCCAGGACTGATATTCCCAAGGAAGAAATAGCATTCCTGTAAAGTGAAATGAGCAGAACCCAAAAAACAATGTACACATTATCAGCAGCATTGTGTGATGATCAATTATGATTAACTCAGATCTTCTCAGCAACACAATGATCTAAAACAAGTGCAAAGGACTCATGAAAGAAAATGCTTTCTACATCCAGATAAAGAACTGATGAACTCTGAATGCAGATTGAAGCATATTTTTACACTTATTTTATTCTTTTTTATATTTTTTGATCTGTTTCTTCTTTCACAATTATGATTAATATGGAAATATGTTTTATATGATAGCACATGTGTAGCCTATATCAAACTGCCTAACATTTTAGGAAGGGGGAGGGGAGAAAGGGAGGAAAAAAGTTTAGAATTAAAAATCTTATTAAAAAATGAAAATTGGCTTGATGTAATTGGGGAAAAATAAAATTCTATTAAAAAAAAAAGAAAAAAAATGACATTCAGTGCCCAGACCAAAGGTTATTTAGACAACTACTTTTCTGATAGTCATGAAGAATCTGTACATGGACTTGGTGAGTCTATTATCATGTAGAAATTGTATCAAGTATGAATTTACCATCCCTAGTGTCAGAGGTAGAAAAAGGGGAAACTGTTCTATGAAATTCAACTCTATATTGTTTTCTAGTGCAAGATAAATTTTTATTTAAGCGTCTTTCTAACTATATAGCAAAGTTAATAAAAATCAAGATCAACTCTTTTACTTCTGTTTACTCCTAACGTACCAGGTCTGGTATCTAGCATATTGTAAGCATTCGATAGATGCTGACTAATTAAAAGACATGAAACAAATCCTATTTGTTCTTCCTCTTCTTCTGTTCTTTTGACAGACTCAGAGACTTAGAGAGACCATAAATATTACTTAATAATTCAAGTCAGGCCTTTAAGTAGCTTTATAACATATGGTCAGATTGAAGGCCATCCTTTGTTGGGACTCCCAGGTATCTTACTAAGAGTTGATTGTGGAGTAGTAGAAAGTTTGCTAGATTTGGACTCAGTTAACCTGGATTCAAATACTGCTTTTTCTGCTCATTATCTTTGAGATCCCAGGAAAGTCAACCTCAGTTTCTTCATTTTTTTTAAAAATAATAATTGACATTTACATTTTAAATTTACATTTGTCTTTAAGGTTGCAAAGCACTGTACATAAATTATTTCACTTGATTTTTACAACCACCTTGAAAGGTAGAAATTATAGGGGCTGGTACCCCATTTTACACATAAGGAAACTGAGACATGTTAAATTATTATAATCACACAGCAGATGAATTTCAAAGTTGAGATTTGAACTCAGGCCTTCCTTCACTATATTACAATAAACTTTCTCTAAAAAATGAGGTGCTTAAAAGTAAAATTATGTTTGAGGCATCTCCCAGCTTTAAATCTATGATCCAATTATACTTTCATAGCATAATAAAAATAAGGAGGAAGATGAAAAACTTTTATATAACTTCTACTCTGGTAAAGTACTGAGCTGAGCACTTAACAATGATAATCTCATTTTATCTTTACAACAGCCATGGGTTGTAGATACTATTATTATCCCCATTTTACATATGAGGGAACTGAGGTCAACAGAAATTAAATGACTTATCCAAGTTGCAATATAAGGCTGACAAAGCACTCTTTACTTTTATTCATTATTTGATTCTCACAATTATTCTATAATATTGGTAAGTAATAATGACAATAATAATAGCTTACATTTATATAAAGCTTACTATGTGCCGGGCACTATGCTAAATGTTTTACAATTATTATTTCATTTAATATTCATAATAATCCAGGGAGGAGGTGCTATTATTATTATTTTTTTTTGCTGAGGCAATTGGGGTTAAGTGACTTGCCCCAGGGTCATATAGCTAGAAAGTATTAAGTGTCTGAGACAGATTTGAACACATATTCTCCTGACTGCAGGGCTGGTAGGTCCTGGTAAATCCTCAATTTACAGATGAAGAAACTGAAGCAGATATAGGTTAAGGGACTTGCCAGAGTCACACAGCTAGCAAGTTTTTGAAGCCAGATTCAAGCTTTGCTGTTCCTGACTGCAAGCCCAGCATCCTATCCACTGTCACCTAACTGATCTTCATCATTAAATTTCCAAACTATCATGAGCATAGGCTTCTCTTCTGAAAATACCAAGATAAATTCTAAGCACATTAGGTCTAAAACACTGTTGCTTTGAATTTTTCCCTATCTAGGGCTCTTGGGGCTATTCTGTGTGTTTTGGGAGACAGGGAGAATCTTCCTTAGGCAATCCACTTCATCTCCATTAATCTCAGTTTCCTCATCTAAAAAATGGAGACAAATATATGGTCTTCAAACCCCCTCCTAATTTGAGATCCTGTGAGTCTCCCTTCTACTTTGGGTGATCACAAAGAGGCTAATACTTGGTGGCCAGTGGATGAATTTTAGGGCACTGAAGCCTCCACATGGACTTGTATTGAAGTCTGCACATGAGTCTACAGCAATGATGTCAAACTCATATAGGGATCACTAAATAGTATGTGAGATTTTTATTTTCTTTGCTTTTCTTGTTTTGGGAGGATTTTAAAAATGTTTTTTCTTTAATAATATCACTAATATGGAAATACATTTTGTACAACTGCACATGTGCAATCTATACTTAATTGGTTGCCATCTCAAGGAGGGGAGGAAGAAAGGGAGAAACTTTGGAGCTCAATTTTTTTTAAGCAAAAAAAAATTGTTTTTACATGTAATTTGAAATTTTTTTAAGGAATTGAAAAAAAGAATAAAAAAAAGAAAAAAAAGATTTTTAAAAGAGAATTACTGGCTGTCATGCTGGCCAAGATGTTTAGACATCTCTGCCTTACAGTAGAAGACAAATAAAGTTGTTCAAATGTCTTCTCTTTTATTAGTTTGATGCCACTAAAAGCAAAATAATAAATAAATAACCAAGCTGAGAAGGAACCAGAGGGCCAGCTTCTGCATGTCCCCTGAAGAGTGATCTCCTGTCTGCATTGAAAGGCCTTCCTAGCCAACCAAGGCTGTCAGAGGCAGCTCTGGAATCCTAGTCTTTCGTAGCCAAGAGTAACAAGAGCTGCTGACTAGTAACATGTTTGCCTCTTTTCTCTCCTCCTCCTCCTCTTTGGATTCCAGTTTCAATCCAATTCTTCCTTGCTAAGTACCCCTTACTCTGCAGGTAGCTGAACCTCCAAGAGGAGCAGGGGCAAATAGGCTGTGCTGGCAAAAATCCAGGAGAAGTGTGTGGCCCAGGCCACAGTTTACATAAACTATATCTGGGCCAGTGAAAGACCATCCAGTGGGCAGCTGTTTGCAAGCAACAACAAAATGAATTCTTAGGAAAAAGGGAGCTGCTAAGAATAGATCCCTCTCAATATAATTTTTTCTACTTCTGGTGATCCTTCCCTAATTTATGCAATGGAAAGCTTAAGGTTGTTTGTTTCTTTGTTTAGCCCCCTCAGTTAAAAAAAAATCTGAAAGCGAGCAAAAGTTGTTATCTAAGCATCCAAAAGTGAATGAGGTTCTGGCAGATTTGATTAGTATAGGAAAAAATAAAAGGAAGATGTCTGTCCAAAAAGAAAAGAAAATGAACAAAACTGAATTTCAAGTTATTGAATATGGTTTAAATTAATCACATTAATCAAATGTGGGAGCATAGAGCACTAGAGAGCCACTCCTGGACCATGAAAATCTGGATTTAAATCCTGCAAGGCAAATCATTTAATCTCTCAGTGATACAGACAACTCCCAAAGAATAGAAATTATAAGAGAAGATACTGACCTGCAGTGGTAGAGGGAATTTTCTCATCTGAAAGTTTTCTATGCCAATAAAAGCAGAGAGAGGTGCAGGTCCCATCCCTATTAATCAAATTACTACTTTAATCACCAGGTCACCATTCCCTTTTTGATATGTTAGTTTCAAAATTAGAGACACCATCCATTTAAATCATTCAAAGACTCAGAAAAATTATAGGATTGCCCTCAATGCAATTCACTGGATATCTGGTATCTATATCCATGAAAGCAACAAAACTTTTAGCCTTTCATTTCCCTTATTTATTAAAAACCTAAATACAAAAAAGGAAAAGGAAAAAAATATGCTCGCAGCAGAACATAAAACAGGGTTCAAATTATAAAATAATAAATTTCTATTTCAAGGAAGCCTACATAATAAAATTATAAATTGTGATCAGAACTGTCTATCTTTTCTTTGCTTCCTTGTAGGCTTTCTTTTTTCTCTGCTGCTTACTTTTTATTTTATTCTTTTCCCCCCTTCTTCCCTCTCCCTCCCCATACTTTCCCAAAGAAGGCTAGCATGGATATATGTATATATGTACATATATATACACACATACATATATACACATGCATATCCATAGATACCTATAATCATACACACATGTACACATATACATTCATATACATGTATGTAAAAGTGTACCATATTTGTCCTCTGTTTTTCTAAAGGTAAATAACATAATCATCAGTTCAAATCTTTCCATATTTTTCTAAATCCATCATCTCCTCATTTTCTACACAGTAATATTCTAATCTTATTCTGTCTAGTTATTTTAGTCTAAAACAATATTGATTAATATAGTTGACATATATTTTTCTCTTTTAATTAAATTTTAGCTTTCACTTTGAGATCAATGATTATTACCTCTGCTTTTTTATTTAATAAAACCTACTCCTAATCTTTATTATTATTTTTGTGTGTACCTCTTATTTCCTATTCCTACTGATGCTCTACTTTACTTCATTGTCTAACCTGCTTTCCCGTTATTTAACCTAACACCCTTTCAAAGATTCCTTTCTTTCCTCTTTAACCTGCCCAACCCTCCAAGAATATCTCTTCTTATCCTCTCTCCCCGTCCTTTCTCTTCCTCTTTATCCTATTCCCACTAATCTACACTTCCTTCTATGGCCCTTTATTCTATTCTCTCACTTTCTTATTTATTTATAAATTCAGAAAACTTTTATTTCCTTCTAAGTGTACAAGCTGCTATCTCTTTAACGTAGATCTAAAGTAAATAGGGTTCTCTCTAAAAATTCTTCCTTTAATCTTCTCCCATTTCATATCATCTTACTCTCTTAATTCTTTCTGAATTTTAGAAAACTGTTGTTTTCTAAACATTTATGAATGTACATATCATTCCCTCTTTAATACATTCCCAATGTAAGTAGGGTTCTAGAACTATCAGCCCTCCTTCCCCATCTAATACCTTCATGCCAATTCTTCCTCTTGCACCTCATTCAAATAAGATAATTTCTCTTTTTACCTTGTCCTACATGGTTTTTCTTTTTTGAATCACATCATATTTAGCTCTACTCCAATCTTTCTTTACAACTAATTACTAATAACAATCCTAGACATACAGTTTACATTTCCATGTATAAAACATAAACAATTTATTGTTATTGAGTTCCTTAAAATTAGTCTTTGATATTTACTTTACATCTCTTGGATTTCATATGTCAAATTTTCTATTAAGTTCAGGTCTTTTTGCAACAAAATACTGAAAGTATGGCAATTCACTGAATATCCATTGTTGTTGTTCAGGGTTATACTTAATTTTGCTGAATATGATATTTACAGCCATAACCCCTGTTCTTTTGCTCTTTAATATGTAGGTTCTAAGACCTAAAGTCTTTAAATGTAATCATTGCTAGGTCTCGCATGATTCTAATTGTGATTCTGCCATTTTTGAATTTTTTTTTCTGTTGCTTGTAATATTTACTCCTTGACCTGGGGACTTTGGAATTTGGCTGTGAAGTTCCTAAAAGTTTTCCTCATAAGATTTTTTTCAGATGGTGATCAGTGGATTTTTTTTTCTATTTCTATTTTCTCCTCTTGTAATATTTCAAGACATTTCTTTCATGATTTCTTGTATTATTGTGTCAGGATTCTTTTTTAAAATTATAGCTTTTAAGTAGTCTAATTATTCTTATATTTTCTCTTTTTAATTTCTCTAGATCTTTTTATGAGATGTCTCAAACGTTCTTCTATTTTTTCCATTCTTTGTATTTTGTTTTATTATTTCTTGGTCTCATAACTTTGCTGGCTTTCACTTGTCTTACTCTGGTTTTCAAGGAGTCAATTTTCATCATTAAGATTATGGATCTCCTTTTTAAATTGGTTGACTTTCTTTTTATAATATTGTTTTTCCTGGATTGTTTTTTAAAATTTTCCCTCCATCTTTCTCACTTGATTTTTAGGGATTTTTTTTGAGGTTTATGCATACTTTTGGAGTAGGTGGCCATTAGATATTACTCTTTGGTGTAGAAGATCTTTTTTTTTTTTTTTGCTTCAGTATCTTTTTCTGAAGACAACTCCATCTTCTCTATTTTTATAGTAATTTTCTATGATTGGATTCTATCTTTTCCTGCTCATTAAAAAATATTATAACTGTTAACATAATCATCTCTAGTTCTGGAGCATGGGGGATGGTACCTCATGTTTCAGATCCTCCTTCAGTTTTCCCCTCCAGCCTGGAACTGAAATAAGAACTACATCCTCCTATAAGTGGCTCATTCTTCTGCACACACCAGGCATGTGCTGGTTTCTTCTTACCCAAGACTACGTCTGGGCAGCACAGCTGGGCCTGGAGTCCCTTATCAGCAGAAGTTCCCTCTACCTTTCCCTGCTCAGATGCTGACTCCCCACATGATTCAGGAGGTGAAAATTATTGCAGCTAAGGCTGAAGCCTCTCCTTGACCCAGCTAACTCCAGCGCTAGTAGGTTGCTGTTTCAGCAGAACTAATTGGGGATGTATATACTTTACATGGGCCAAATCTCTGTCTTGGTATCTTTCTTCAGATCTTCCACAGTTGTCCCAGGAGGACCACTATTCTGCCTCAACTCTTGTTTATCTTTACCCACTCTACATTTGCCCTGAGGTACTATTTTGTCTTGTTTATGATAGAGATCTGGAAAACTGGAATTTTCTAGCCTATTCTGCCATCTTCACAGATTTCTCTCTTTTTTAACCTTTTAAAATTCATTAGATGTAAGCTGTTCATTGAGAGGAGGGGGGAGGGATAATATGATCCTTTTCTCCCTCCATTCCAAGGACAATTCTCATTCAGAAGAAGACTCCTTCAAGTCAAGTCAAGTCAATAAGACCATGTGACAAGCTTTAAGCAAAGAAAGGCATATGACAGTCCCTGTCCTCAAGGAGTTTAAAATCAAATGAGGAAAACATCATATAAACAGTTGTGTACAAACAAGCTTTACACGGGATAAATTGGAGATAATGTCAGAGGGAAGGCACTAGAATTGAGGGGAATCAGTAAAAGTTTCTTGAAGAAGATGAGATCTAGAGGAAAGTAGGGAAGTTAGGAAACAGAAACGATAATGGAAAAATCCCAGTTATAGGGAACAGTCAGTGAACAAGCCTAAAACTGAAGTTGGAGTGTTGGAGATGAGTATGGAATTCAGTGTCACTGGATCTAGGAGTATGTAGAGGAGACAAAATTGTAAGAAGACTGGAAAGGTAAAACAAGCCCAAATCTTGAAGGGCTTTGAAAGCCAAATAGGATTTTATATTTGATCCTGGAATTAATACGGAGTCACTGGGGTTTACTGAATGGGTGGGGGGATTAGGGGCAAACATTATACAATTTATGGTGTTAGAGAGTTGCTGAGCCCAAAAGATAAGGCTCTTACTCTCAAAGTCAGTATGTGTCAAAAGTGATGTCTGAACCCCAATCCAGCAGCAATAGATGGTACCTGACCATAACCCAACATTAGGCAGTGCAGGGACCTAGAGACCCTGTGGACAATAGAAAACAAGCCAGGTTAGTGCCTAAGAAGCCTATGCTTGAGCTAGCATCCATCACCAGACAATTCTTACAGAAGTTTGAACCAGTCTTAGCCAACAAACTCAAAGCTAAGTAGGGTATGATTATTTCATCTAGGAGTCTGGAAGAAGATTTAGAGCTAAATACACTTTCCAATTTATTGAGAATGGAGATATAAATAGGACTGGAAAAGAGAACAGAAGAAGACAAGACAAAACAAGAGAATGAAGAAATACTATAGACTAAGGGAAGTCTGAGGGTTAAATAAAGAATAATAGAGTAACTCTAAAATAAACCTAAATAGAAACAAGGGTGAAAGCATGTACTTGTAATCCCTGCTTCCTGGGGAAGATGAGGGAAGAAAGGGAGGAAGGGAGGTTGAGGATTCTTACTAGTTACAGCTGACCAAAAGCAGAATGGGCTGCCTCAAGTGGTAACAAGTTCCCCTTCATGAATGACTGAACTTCAAGCAGAGAATGAAGAAGCTTAAGAGGGATTTGTGATTAGGCACAGATGGAACCAGAAAACCCTTTTAGTTATGAGTCAGGGGGTCACACTAACACTGTCCTGTGGCATTGCCTTGAATTGAGCTATTCTAACTTGCATCAGGTTAAAACAGATGACATTTTTGAACTAAGTCCAGCAATAATATGATCATCCAGGAGGAAAGGTCTACTAGGCTACCTAAGGAGAGGCAAACTGGCCCAAGTTGGGAAAAGGGCCATCAATAAAGACTTATTAAAAGTTTGGAAATATGTATACATATATTCGATTTGTCAAGTATTTTAGCATAATTAACATGTAGTGGATATCCTGACATCTAGGGGAGGGGTGGGGAGTTGGGGGGGGAAATTTGTAACAGAAAGCTATGTAAGGGTTAATGTTGAAGAATTACCATACATATGTTTTGCAAATAAAATAAAATTTAAAAAAAATAAAGACTTATTAAGTGCCTATTATGTACCAAACCACTGTGCTAAGCACTGAAACAAAAACAAAAAAGATTAAAAAACAGTCCCCTCTCTCTTGGAACTCATCATCTTATGGGGGATACAACATGTAAACAAACAAGATACATTGAAAATAATCAATGGAGGGAAGTCACTAGAAATAAGAGGAATTTGTATAGTCTTCCTATAGAAGGTGAGATTTTAGAAGAGACTTGAAGGAAGTCAGGGAAGCCAAAAGACAGATGTCAAGAGGAAGAGAGTTCCAGGAGCAGGGGATAACCAGTGAAAATGTTCTGAATTGGGAAAATTGGACTTTGTTCAGGGAATAGCAAAGAGGTCAGGGTCACTGGATCAGAGAGAACATGCAGGGTGAGAAATTGGGGATGGATGCTGTAATATGTAAGAAGACTTCATCAAATAGCACAGTACCTGATAAACAGTAAATGCTTGATACATCTTGATTAATTAATTGATTGAAGATTGGAAGGGGAGGCATTAAGTTATGAAGGATTTGAACACTAAATAAAGGATTTCACATTTAAACCTAGAGGTAATAGGGAGTCACTGGAATTCCTTGAGCAGGAGGAATGAAACAGTCAGACTTGTGCTTTAGTAAGGTTACTTTGAAAGATGAGTGGATGATGAACTGAAGTAAAGAGAGACTTGTATCAAGGAGACCACTCAGAAGATATGAACTGATGGTAGCCTGCTTCAAAGTCATAACAATGTCAGAAGAGAGAAGTGGGAATATCTGGGAGATATTATGAAGGTAAAATCAATAGGCCCTAGCCAAAGATTAAATGGGATGAGGTTGAGGAGAAGTGATAGAGAGTGACAAATAGGTTGTGAGCCCTGGTGACTAGGAGAAGCAAGTCAAAAGCTTCCATGCTAAGCACTGGGATCATACTTCTATATTTTCAGCCTAAGTGAGATAGGAAAACTAGTCTTAAAAAAAAAGGAAAAAAAAGGCCCAAGCAGAGCCTTAGAAAAAAAGGATATCCTGGACAATAAGAGTATTTGGAAGGCATTAAATAAGAGATTTAAAAAATAGAATACAAGACAGATTCCTTTGGGAGCCAAGATGGTGGAGATCAGACAGGGGTCTCTGTAACCTCCTCTAACCTTCCCTCAAACCAACAACATATGAAGCCTCTAGACTGATTTTGAAGCAAAAAAATCTACAATATCTGGAGGACAACACAATTCTAGAAGAAGATACTCTGGAAGAACTTCAAAACAGGTCTGTCTTAATTGGGCAGGGGGGTGGTCTGCTGAACCCAGACTGCAGTACAGGGAGACCAGGGCAAGGAGCTGGAGCAGGGAGCTAGAACAGGAGTGGGAACAGGAGTCGAAACAGGAGTGGGAGTGTTGTGCTTTTCACCCACCTGGGAGTCTTCTGGGGGCCTCTTGGGCCAATCTGTCCTGATTGTGGGCAGGTGGTTTGGAGGGTCTGCCTTTTGTGGGGGGTAGATTGTGAACCACTGAACCCCTGATGAGCATCGGCCCTAGCTGCCATTAGACAGCACCCTAGGGTAATCAATCAGTAGGGCTGATCAGCACCTGAAATAATTCAATCAGCAGAACTGCCCAGTACCTGAAATAATTCAATCAGCAGAACTGCCCCAGGGTGAACTAAAGCAGAACTGCCCAGCACCTGACATAATTCAATCAGCAGAACTGCCACAGGGCAAATTAAAGCCGCTTTCCCACCTTTGCCTTAAACAGACCTCATACCTTTAAAAAAATGAATAAAAAACCAAAAAGAGATCTCACCATAGACAACTTTTATGGAGAGAGGGAAGAACAGACCTCAAATCCTGAGGCCCCTAAAGGTAAAGCAACTCCAGAAAAAGCCCCAAAGAGAGACACAAACTGGACTCCATGTCACAAGACTTTCTTTGAAGATTACATAAAGGATTTTAAAAGAGAGTTAGAAGAAACATGGGGAAACAAAATGAGATCACTGCAAAATAAAATAGAAAAAAATGGAAAAAGAATGCAATGAACAAAAAAATATAATTGGTCAATTGCAAAAGGAACTAAAAACAGTAACTGAAGAAAATAAGACATTTAAAATTAGAATCGAACAATTGGAAATGAATGACTCATCAAGACTTCAAGAATCAGTCAAACAAAAACAAAAAAATGAAAAGATAGACAATCTAAGGATTATAGGGCTTCCTGAAAGCCATGATGAAAAAAAGAACCTAGACACTATCTCCCAGGAAATCATAAAAGAAAACTGCCCTGATATTTTAGACCCAGAAGGCAAAATACTCCTTGAAACAATCCACCGATCACCTCCTGAAAGAAACCCAAAAATTAAGTCCCCCAGAAATATCGTGGCTAAATCCCAGAACTATCATACCAAGGAAAAGATATTACGAGAAGCCAGAAAGAAACAATTTAAATATCGGGGAGCCACAATTAGGATCACACAGGACCTAGCAGCTTCTACTTTGAAGGATCAAAGGGCGTGGAATCAGATATTCCAAAGGGCAAAGGAACTTGGATTACAGCCAAGAATAAATTACCCCAGATAGAATGAGCATTATCTTCCAGGGAAGAAGATGGTCATTCAATGATACAGGAGAATTTCACCTATTTCTACTGAAAAGACCAGAACTGAACAAAAAATTTGATCTACAAACCCAGAACACAAAAGAAACATAAAAAGGTAACAAGAAAAAAAAAAACTCTTGAGAACTATATTTATGTTATAGATACTTATAGAATGAGGGTTGATTTTATGAATCGATTATTACATTATGATTATGATATGATTATTGTGATTTTATGATTATTATGATATGAATATTGTGATTTTATGATTATTATGATATGATAAACTGAAAAAGAAATTAGAGGCAGAAAAGGAATAACACTGGAAGAAGAGGAAAAGGAGGTAAAATAAGGGAAATTACATCACATGTAGAGGCAAAGAAAACCTATAATGATTGAGGGGAAAAAAGGGAGGGGAATGAGAATTTGGTTAATCTCCATCTCATCAGATTTGGCTCAGAGGAAATGATAGACGTACTTATAAGGAAACTGGAGGGAAAGGGGGAAAAAAGGGGTGGGAGGGGCTCTAAAGGGGAAGGATTGTTTGAGGGAAGTGGTTATCAAAAGCAAAATAGTAGGGAGGAGGGAAAGGGGATAAGAAAGAGAAAAGCATAAACTAGGGTAAATAAGATGGCAGGAAATACAGAATTAGTTATTTTAACTGTGAATGTGAATGGAATGAACTATCCCTTAAAGCAGAAGCAGATAGCAGACTGGATTAAAAACCAGAATCCAACAATATGTTGTATACAAGAAACACATCTAAAACATAGAGATACATACAGGGTGAAGGTAAAAGGTTGGAGCAGAATCTATTATGCTTTAGGTGAACAAAAAAAAAAAAGCAGGGGTAGCAATCCTGATCTCAGACCAAGTAAAAGCAAAGATAGTCTTAATTAAAAGAGACAAAGAAGGAAATAATATCTTCCTAAAGGTTACCATAGATAATGAAACAATATCAATACTAAACATATATGCACCAAGTGGTATAGCATGGAAATTCCTAGAGGAAAAGTTCAGAGAGATGCAAGAAGAAATAGACAGCAAAATTATAATAGTGGGGTATCTCAACCTCCCTCTCTCAGAACTTGATAAATCAAACCACAAAATAAATAAGAAAGAAGTTAAGGAGGTAAACAAAATGTTAGAAAAGTTAGGTATGATAGATCTTTGGAGGAAATTAAATGGAGACAGAAAGGAGTTTACTTTTTTCTCAGCAGTCCATGGAACTTATACAAAAATTGACTATGTGTTAGGACACAAAAACCTCAAAATCAAATGCAGGAAGGCAGAAATAATAAATGTATTTTTTTCAGATCATGACGGAATAAAAATCACATGCAATATAAGGCCAGGAGAAAATAGACCAAAAACCAAATGGAAACTAAATAATTTTATCCTAAAGAATGAATGGGTGAAACAGCAAATTACAGACACAATTACTAATTTCATCCAAGAGAATGACAATAATGAGACAACATACCAAAATTTGTGGGATATAGCCAAAGTGGTAATAAGGGGAAATTTTATATCTCTAGATGATTATTTGAATAAAATAGAGAAAGAGAAAATCAATGAATTGGGCTTGCAACTAAAAAAGCTACAGAAAGAACAAATTAAAAACCCCCAATCAAATACCAAACTTGAAATCCTAAAAATAAAAGGAGAGATTAATAAAATTGAAAGTAAAAAAACTATTGAATTAATAAATAAAACTAAAAGTTGGTTTTATGAAAAAACCAACAAAATAGATAAACCTCTAGTTAATTTAATTA
>JAJPUD010004514.1:128144-156687 GCA_023553655.1 Myrmecobius fasciatus
AAAAAAGTTTTTGCAAAGGTCAATGTAGAAAAATCACTCATATGTTTTGTAAATAAAAAGCTTTTAATAAAAAAATAGAATACAAGATAAGAAAAAATGACAAGGAGAATTTGTACCTTAGAAAAGAGGATAGTAAAACTTACTTAAGAACTGAACTCCAAGAAAAAGAGAAATCATTAAAAAAGCAAATATGTAAATATGTTATCTATTATCAAAATATCTAATCTAGAAAATGCATCAATGAAAGATAGTTAAAGAATTATCAGAATACTTGAAAATCATGACACCTCCCCAGGCATGAATACCATATTCCAATAAATCATAAATAAAAACTGGTCAAGTAAAAAAACAAAGTAGAATTCTGAAAATCAAAGAAGAGATGTAAAATTGAAAATTCTCCCCCCCCCCAAATCTACTGAATAGATCACTAAAAGCAAATTTTATTTTAAAAGAAACTTATAAAATAGAAATTATGTAGACTGATTTTTAAAAAGAGAATAGAAAATCAAACTATGTAAAAATGAAAAATGAATTCATTGAAGAGGAAATAAAGGAAAATATTAGAAATTATTTTATCTAATTATATGCTAACCTAATAAATAAGTTAAAATTGGTAAGTACTTACAAAAATAAGATTAACAGAAGTAAATTGTTTGAATAATTCAATATCAGAAAAATAAATTGAACAAACCATATTTGCATTGTTAAAAGGAGAGAGGAAACTCTAGGACCTTATGGATTTATAAGTGAATTCTATTAAATATTCAAAGAATTACTAATTAAAATGTTATATTAAATGTTCACAAAAATAGAAAAAAAGAAGGAACTCTTTTAAACTCTTCTTATTATACAAATATGTTCTTGATACTTAAACCAGAGAGAGAGAAAATAGAGAAAGAAAACTATAAACCAATGTTACTAATGAACATTAAGATAAAAAATAGTAAATAAAATATTAGTAAATAGGCTACAATATGTTGAAAAGATTAAATGCTATGATCAGATTTAATTTATGCCAGGAATACAGGGGTAGTTCAATATAAGGAAAACTATAAACTAATAAACCATCTTAATAACAAAAAGCCCACATGATTACATCAATAAATGTTGAAAAGTTTTTGACAAAATACCTATTTTCACTTTAAAAAAATAGAAAGTATAGAAACAAATGAAATTTTCCTTGATCAGGTAAGTAGCAAATAATACCAACATCTTACATTATGTCATAGAGAGAGCTTAAAGACCTTTACAATGAATCAAAGATGATACAAGAATGCCCATCAACATTATTACTATTAAATGCAGTTTTAGAAATACTAGTTATAAGAAGAAAAGAAAAATATACTGAAGAGTTGGTCATAAACAAAGAATAAACAAAACAATAATTTTCCCCTTTTAATTTATTTTAGTGTTTTTCCCCAGTTACATTCAAAACATTTTTGTATATTTGTTTTTATGATATTTGAGTTTTAGATTCTCTCTCTTACCCTCACCCACAATTAAGAAACATGTTAAGTTATGCAAAATATTTCCATAAGTTGAATTGTGAAAGAAAACATAGATCTCCCCCTCTAATGAAAATAAAAAACCTCAAGAAAAATTAAGATAAAAATAAAGAGAAAGGTAGCAAGAATATTAGAGAATGCTTTGAGCTATATCCAAACTCAATCAGTTCCTTTTCTGAATTTGGATAAGATTTTTCATCACAAGAACTTCAGAGTAGGTGTGGATGATTATACTACTGAGAATAACAAAGTCATTTACAGCTGGTCATCCTAGAACATTGCTATTACTTTGTATACATTTCACTTTATTCATGGAGAACATTCCAAGTTTTTTGTTTTTGTTTTTTTTCCTGAGAGCATCCTGCTCATCATTTTCCAGAGAACAATAATATTCCATCAGAGAAATTTGCTTCGAAATATTTTTTTACAATTACTATGGCTAAATATGTTACCTTCCCCTCATTTATCCTCTATTTTTTCACCCTGTCCCTCGTCAAAAGTGTTTTGCTATAGACCATTCTCTTCCCCAATATGCCCTCTTTTATTACTCTCCACCCTTCCCATATCCTATTCCCCTCTTATTTTCCTGCAAGGTAAGATAGATTTCTATACCCATATTGAGTATGCATGTTTTTTCCTATTTGAGACAATTCTGATGAGAGTAAGTTTTACTCACTCACCCCTTGTAACATTCTACTTCTCCCTTTCCCTTTCTCCTAGCATCATTTTTTACAAAAATATTATCCCTTCTTATTCAACTCACACCTGTACCTTCTGTAATACATATACTCTTTCTAACTCCCATAATAATGAGAACATTCTAATAAGTTACAAGTATCATCTTTCCATGTAGGAATATAAACAGATAAACCTTATTGAGTCCCTTCTGATATCATTTTCCTGATTACCTCCTTATGCTTCTCCAGAGTCCTCTATTTGCAAATCAGATTTTCCATTCAGTTCTGGGCTTTTCATCATGAACACTTGAAAATCCTCTGTTTCATTGAATGACCACCTTTTCCTCTGAAGGATTATACTTAGCTTTGTTGGGTAAGTGATTCTTGGTTACAATCCTAGCTCCATTGCTCTCTGAAATATCAGATTCCAAGTTCTCCAGTCCTTTAATGTAGAAGCTGCTAAATCTTGTGTGACTCCACTCTTTCTGGATGCTTGCAATATCTTCTCCTTGACTTGGGAGTTCTGAAATTGGCTATAATATTCTGGGGAGTTTTTATTTTGGAATTTCTTTCAGGAGGTACTCAGTAGATTTTTTCAATTTTTATTTTACCTTCTGGTTCTAGAATATCAGGACAGTTTTCCTTGATAATTTCTTGAAAGATGATGTCCATACTCTTTTTTTGATCTTGGCATTCAGGTAGACCAGTAAGTTTTAAATTATCTTTCCTGGATCTATTTTCCAGGTTAGTTGTTTTTTCAATAAGATATTTTGATGAAATAGTTTTTTTTCTATTTTTTTTTCATTTTTTTGCTTTGCTTTATTGTATCTTGATTTCTCATAAACTCGTTAGCTTCTATTTGCTTAATTCTATTTTTTAAGGATTTATTTTCCTTTATGAGATTTTGTACTTCCTTTCTCAGTTGGTCAATTTTGCTTTTTAAGGCATTCTTCTCATTATTTTTTTGTATTTCTTTTTGCACCTCTCAATTCTTTCCCTAATTTTTCCTCTATCTCTCTTATTTGATTTTTCAAAGTCCCTTTTGAGCTTTTTTTATGGTCTGAGTAATTATTTTTCTTGCAGACTTTGGATGTAGGAGCTTTGATTTTGTCATTATTTCTGAGTGTGTGTTTTAATTCTCCTTGTCACCAAAATAACTTTCAATGGTCAGAAACTTTTTTCATTTTCTACTCATTTTCCTAGCCTATTACTTTGCTTTTAACTCTTCATTAAAGTAGGGCTCTATTTCCAGAATGGAGAGTGTATTGTCCCAAGCTTCAAGGGCTTAGTGCAGCTGTTTTCAGAAATCTTTCTAAGAATCTGACCACAAGCACTCTTTTCTGCCTTGGAGCTTGTTAGGTATGTCCCACCTTATTATAACTATAAGATCTAATGTGCTTATAACTATAAGATGTAATGTGCTTCCTGGGGCTGGGGCTCTACTGATTGGGGCTGCAATAGGACTGCACAAGGACTGCACACCAGACTCCCACCCCTTTGCCACAGATCCTCTCCAATAACCTTCTGAGTCCTCCCTGGTGTTCCTAGGCTGAGAGGTCCAGAAGCCTCCAGCAATACTGCTGATTCAGAGATCCCACCTCGCTGATACTGGGGCCTGGGCTGGAGCTAGGACTGAGACTGGGACTGAGCTGGGATTGTGTGCTGGGGTTCCACTGGTTCTACAAACCTTTTCTGCTGACCTTACAATTCCTCTTTGATGTCTCTGGGTTGAGAGGTTTGGAAGCCACTAGGACTGCTGCTAATTCGGAAGTCAGACCTGGGCCTGGGCAGGGCTGGGTCTGGGTTCAGGACTCCATTGACATATTCTAACCTGAGACTCCCACCCTGGTGTCATTTTCTTCTGAGCTTCTAAGATGTCTTCAGCTGGAAAATGTTCTATCCTGTCTTTCTGAGTGTTCTGATGTTCTAAAATTTGTTTAGAATCATTATTTAAAGGAATTTGGAGCAATTTGGGGGAGAGGTTGGGCAAATTCTTGTCTTTACTCCACCCCCAATAATTTTTTTAAATAGATGGCATGATATTCTCTCTAGAAAATCCTAAAACATTGACTGACAATTAAAAATTTAGCAAAATTGCAGGTTATAAAATAGAACCATATAAATCATCAGAATCTCTGGAAATTGTCAACAAAACCAACAATGAAAAAGAATATAAAAATTTTCTATCCAAAAGAAGAATAGTGCTTGCATTTTATTTTCTTTCTCATTTACTTTCCCTTTTAATCTGATTTTTCTTGTGCAGTAAGAGAATTGTATAAATATGTTTACACATATTGAATTTAACACATATTTTAACATGTATACTGTAATGACCAGCGTAACAATTAAGCTAAAGGGTAGGATAAACTTTACCTCTAATAGGTCCTCGGAACGTCTCCGGCTCCCAGCCTCCACTGGGAGAAACTTCACAGTCACCACAGGACAAGGGGATATGCTTATCTTACTTTATTATGTGTTACACCTACATAGTCTATAAAGCTGTGCTAATAGTAATCCCGGTCTCTATGGCGGCAGTCTCCTTTTATACCCTTCTCGTCCTTCTCCGCCCATGCCACAGCGAACCAATTGTGTCCCACCCCGAAGGTCTCCGGTCTGAGCTGACCTGCTCTGATAGGGCACCGGCCCTCAAGCCATGTATAGCGCCTGCAGATCTCGTGCAATATGCAAAACATCTATCACGTGACTTAGGCTCTATGGTCCTCCGTCCCGTGGTGTTTTGCTGCATCAGCACTGCCATATCAGCTGTGTAATGCCACACCTGTGCTCAGCCATTCGGCCCCCAGATGGTCATGTGCATTTCCTGCTGGCTACAGGCTTCGGGGCCTTACAGTATACCATATATTGGATTGCTTGCCATCTAGGGGAGGGAGTGGGGGAAAGGAGGGGAAATCTGAAACTCAAGGCTATACAATGTCAATGTTGAAAAATTATCTGTGTTGTTTTGAAAATAAAAGGCTTTATTAAAAAAACCAAAAGAATGTATTAAGTACATTTTAGCTTTTTTGCCAGGATACAAGAACTATTTGAAAATTTTGTAGTTATATGAAAATAAGTATAAAATACTTCACAAAAATATAAGCCTAAATAATTGGAGAAAGATTAATTGCTCATGATCAGGCTGCACCAATATAAGGCGAAAAGGCAATACTATCTAAATTAATTTATTTATTCAATGCCATAATTATCAAACTACCAAAAGATTGTTTTAAAGAAGTGGAAATGAAATAATGAAATTCATATGGAGAAATAAAAAAAGTCAAGAATCTCAAGGGAAAAAAATGAAATTAGGAGGCCTAGCAGTATCAAATCTCAAACAATATTACAAGAAGTAATCATCAAAATTATCTGATACTTGTTTAAAAAATAGAGGTTGGTCAGTGAAACAAATTAGCAAAAAGAGTATTATGGTTTTGGGTAAAGCTAAGGACTTCATCTGCTAAAAAACTACTGGGAAAACTTGAATGTTTTAGACAAATATCTAAACTATATACCAATATAAGCTCCAAATGCATACATGGCTTAGATATAAAGAGTGAAATCATAAATCAATTAAAAGAGAAAAGAAGAAATTACCATTTAGATCTATGCCTAGGGAAAGCATGTATGACCAAATGAAGGACAACAGGGATCACAAAAGAAAAAATGGATTATTTTTCATTACAAGAAAATTTTTGACAAAAACCAAAAGCATTCCAGCTAAAATTAGAAGAGGAACAGAAAAGGAGGGGGACAAGTCCTTGCAGTAAGTTTATATGATAATGGTCTAATATCCAAATTGTAAAAGGAATTGGTTCAAATATGTAAGAATAAGAGTAATTTCCAAACAGACAAATTATCAAAGGATATATAAATGGGTATGTTCAAAAGAGGAAATCCAATCTATTAACAATCTTATAGGGAAAAAATGCTCAGAATCATTAATGAATAGAAAAATGTAAATTAAAGAAATTCTGAGGCTATATTTCATGTCAGATTGGCAAAGAAGAAAGATATTTACAAGATATATACAAAAATATACATTTTGACGTAGACATACTACTACTAGGTTTATAATTCCAAAGATGTAAAAGAAAAAGGGAAAATACCTATATGAACAAAATATTTGCATCAGATCTTTTTTTTTTTTTTGGTAGTAACAAAGAACTGAAAATGAAAGAAGTAATCATCCATTAGGGAATAGTGGAACAAATTATAGCATATGAATGTAATAGAATTTTATATGGGAATAAGAAATAACAAAAGTAATGGTTTCAGAGAAACTTTGGAAGAGTTATATGAATTGATTGAGAATAATTTGCACAATAACAATATTATAAAGACAAACTGTGATTCCAGAGAACTAATTATGAAAAATGTAACAACTCAACAGAAAAGTGCTGAATTCAAGATGTAGAATAACAATTTCAGATATAGTAAGTGTGGGAATTCATTTTACTTGACTGATTTTTGTGTCCTCTATGTAAGCTTTGAGGAAGTTTATCCCAATTTCTACCTCCAGGAAGTAATGAGTTGGATCCCTAGAACTAGTCTACATCTCACCCTAAGGATTTTAAAGATACCTCTGAAGGCTCAGGGGTCAATAGTTTTGTAAACAAATGGTATATGTATCTGTGTGTGTGTGTTTGTGTGTGTGTGTGTGTGTGTGTGTGTGTGTGTGTGTGTGTGTGTGCCCTCTCTGTGCAGTCACTATAGTAAATTTTGGGATATAAATAAAAAAAAAAAACCCACAAAAAACCCAAGACAAGAAAGAATCTTACATTTTAATGGGGAAATACCATACACAAAAAGAGACTGAAAGGTGGTGTGTACCTGACACAGAAGTTTTGTGAAGAAGTCAAAAAAGTCCCTGAGAAATGCGGTTAGGTGACAAATGAGGTGTCAAGAGTTATTCTCTAACATACTTTCTCAGAAGTACTTACTGAATCCAAACTTAGGGTTCAAACTTAGAAAGTACGTATGGCAAAAAGGTACCTCATAGCCCTTGGTTGCTGGACCTTCCCTTTTTTTAATTTGTGAGATACTCAAGATGTTTCCCCTCAGACATGAGGTAATTTCTTTACTATACTCCTAATGGACCTATAAATCTATATCCAACTCTATCGTTGTTTTCCAAAACATAGTTTTTTCATATGATTTGGAGTTGCTGCTAAGAAATCAATGGGAAGATGGATAGTCCAGCATTTTCCAGACACTTGGAAGTTCATATGATCTTCCCTTAGCCAAAGGAGAAGGAGAGAAACATAGCCATGGCCTAAACCAAAGTTTCTTCTGGTCTTCCTAGCCTCTGAAGATAGTTTCCTGCACAAGCAGTTTACCTGAAAGCCACATGTATTTCTGCTCCTCAAATGACTATAGTTCTTTGGTTTGAAAATGTATAGACATTACATTGAGGTGTGGTCAGGTTTCCTCAGCCTATCTGCACATGATTTCTGTGTAACAGTGCAATAGTTAAAAGGACTTCTCATATTTTGTATAAAGCCTATGATGGGTTGATTATTTGAACATCTTGTCACTTGTTTTAAGTGGAGTAGCTTGACGTAATTAAGCAAATATCAATCAATCCAATCCTTATATTTGTTAACAAGATCGATTTTTTGTTTTTGTTTTTGTTTTATATTTTCTATTCTAAGGAAATAGAAGGAGGGCAAAGAAGGATAGGGGTAAGAAAGGGGGAAAGGAAACAGGAAAAAGTCATTAGGATATCTTTTTCATAAATGCATAAAAGAAAATAGAAGAGAGATCAGAAAGAAGCACTGACAAGCAAGGACAGCTTATAGGTTGAATTTATTATATACTTAAAAAGAAAGGGATAGCTAGAGGGCATAGTGCATAGAACACTGGTCCTGAAGTCAGGAGTTCCAGAGTTCAAATCCAGGCTTCAGACACTTAATACTTCTTAACTGTGTAACCCTGGGCAAGTCACTTAACTCCAATTGCCTCAGCAAAAGAAAAGAAAAGTAAACTGTACATAATAGAGGTCTGCAGTGTTGTATACACTTCTCTTTTTCCATTCTACTGTGTATGTATGTATGGAAATGTTTATTTGGTGTTAAGTTCAGAATAAAAATTTTAAATCTAAACAAGCAAATAAATAAATAAAAGACTAGTATTTTTTCCACTACTTAAACAGTAGAAGCTGCTCCCTCTTCTGGTCCTCACTAGTAACCGGCTAGGGAAATCTTATCTGCTCTCAAGCCCACTAAGCAGTGAAGAGTTCTTTTGCTTCCCAGACACTCTCAACAGGGTGTTGAGGGTGTTTTGCTTTTCAGTGATAAGTAGTTGCTCTAAACTCAAGAACTTCCAAGCTTCCCAGATCTGCAACTAGCAAGTGACGCTTTGTCCAGACAGCTTCAGGTCTCTTCTCAAAACAAAGCTTAGCAATCAGGGGGAAAACAAATTTTAAAAAAATATACCATATTGGAAAGTTTATCTTTCCTTCTCTAGTTTTCCTCAAACCAGTGAGGGCAGTAGAGGGCAATCCAGGCATCCCTGAAAAGTTTCTCCTCTTAAAAGTACTGGTGGAGCTAGGGAACATTAACCCAAATATCTCTTTATACAGTAGCAGAATTCATCTCTTATCCCATCATCTTCCAGCTGCTACTCCAGCCTTTCTCCAGCAAATCAATCAATTAATGCCTATTTCCCAATCATCGAGTTTCTGGCAAAGCAGCTGAAGAGTCATTTATCTCAGCAGGAAGCCTCTATGTCTTCTATACGCAGCTTTTTGTGACTGATCAGCCTATTCCCTTGCTTCCTTTTCTACCTACCAGACACCATTTCTTCCTTTCAAAGTTTTCTCACCTGCTGAGTTGTTCACCCCTTCTAAATGCTTCAAACTGCCTCCTGATGGTCAGTGATTCTTTTTTACCTTATGAGGTAAAATCTAAGAAATCAATTTCTCTGTCAGTTATGAATCTAACAATCCTTGAAGAGTTTTTTCATAGTCACCAAAAATAATTTGACTTATAGTTTTGTCAGTTGTAGCTTTTAGAACTCTAAAAACAGCAACACTCAGAGAAGTTGATGGACTACAATTCCTTGCAGCTAGCTATTATTCAGTCATTGCTCCGCTTTCAAACAGTTCTTTTCAGTATTCTGAGGCATACCCACTTCTCAGGACAATTGTGTATGCCTTCAAAATTTTATCTGAGAGAATTAGTTTCTTCAAAAATAGATTTTTATTAGGTTTCCTTACACAAATTCTTTTTCTGTCAACCAAATTGTTCCAATATGAAAGGGATATGACCTTATTCAAATGTCTATTTATTTTTCCTCCTTAGTAAAAGAAAAGCAGAAAGACTTCCAGTGGGTTGAATGTGGTGAATTTAAGAAAAATTATGAATAAAAGCCTCACTAGACAGGCATAAAAGTGGTTCAATCTGCATCATTAGAGGTAGATTACATATCCGTATTAATTGAATATTTGAATTAGCTTTTAACTATCTTTCTCAAACTCTGGTGGTTTTTCAATGTCTTTTCTATAAATGGGCTTCATATGACCAAATCTTGTCGAGTCTATCTTCTCAACTTCTGTTACAACTATCTTCTTTCCACTTACATATCCTTTACCCTACTCCAGGACCTCATTATCTTTTGCCTAGACTATTACAATAGTTTTCTAATGATTTTTCTGCCTCCAGTTTCTCACTTTTTAATCAATTACCCACCAAAATGCCAAACTGATATTCCCAAACTCAGATCTGACTAGGTCACTCTGCTACTCAAAAAAACCCTATTCAGTGACTATGAAATTATACAAAAGAGCTAAAAGGGATCTTAAAGGCTATCTAGACCAATGACTTTAATGTTAACAGAACACAAATTTGGTAGGCTCAAGACCTATCAAGTTGGAAAGGATTCCAATATGGGACATCATTCACCCCTGACTTTTCTGATTAGTCTAGCTATGTTCAGAAATGCTCATCATCAGAAAATGATGAAAGGGAGACTATCATAAAGAATAAAATTATTTCTACTTGCAATGAGTTTACATTCTAAAGGGGGAGAGAAGAGCTCATATTAAAAAACAAATACAATATGAATGTATTCTGAACAATTGGCAAAATGTGTCTGAAATAAATATTTGAATAATTGAAGTATTTGGTTTGATTTGAGTGGGGCAGGTAATCTTTCTACCAAAGCAAATCAAAATTCCTCTGTGTCTTAGAAGATGGTCTTTGAGAATTGCTGTTGCCCAAAATGTCATCACCTTGAAATTGTTTAGCTTGTGAAAAGCTTTCTTATTTTAGTCTGGCCCTCAACAGACTGATTGATTGAATGAGCATTTATTAAATCTCTACTACACACTTTGGGGAGGAGAGTTATGGTGGAAATGGTAGTAGGAAACAACCTGTACACTAAAGTAAAAGCAAAATACATACAAAGTGAAATTGGGAAGGAAGGGATTAGATATTGGATATGAGTTTGAGGAGAGGGTGGACCAAAAGTTCAGCTGGGCCTTGATGGAAACTAGGGATTTTAGGAGGTAGAGGTGAAAAGGGAGAATGTTATAGGCATGCTGGACAACATGCGTAAAGCATGGAGGTAGAAGACAGGAGACAATATCTGCATAGGGATCAAGAAGTAGGCAGGTTTGTCTTTCCCCTCTCAGCTTGCCTTTCATCTATTTTGAATATATCTTATATATATCTAGTATTTACACATTGTATTTCCCAATAAAATGTAAGTTTCTTAAGGCAAGGATTATATTCATCTCTCTTTGTATTACCAATGCATAGTATGGTGTCTGGTATGTAATAAATATTTAATTCAATGGCTATTAATTGACTTACTGAAGGATTGTAATACATAATAAGCCAGGAAAGATCCATATTCAAAGCCTTTCCAGTTTAGTAGGAGCTACAAGATATCTCCTAAAACAACTCTCTCTTTGTTTGGGAAGAGTCCACCCCATCCTAACTCCTAAAAGGATAACATATCTAATGTTTTGTTGTTTAAAATTTTGCAGTCCAGTGCCTAGACTCTAGTAATAGCTAGATAAGTCAAAGAAGCTCACTTTGGCAATGGAGTAAAAATAGATTGAATAGGAAGAAGCTTGAAGAGAGGAAATTAACCACAAAGTTATTATAATTTTCTAGTCAAGAAGTGATGAAGATCTATAGTGGGGAGGCAGCTCTGTCTGTGAGCAGAGAGAAAAGGACATATGTGAAAAATGTTATAAAGGTAGAAAAAGCAAAATGTGGCAACAAAGTGTATATGTGGAGTGAATTCAAGACAGGAGTTGAGGGTGTTATTGAGCTTGCAAGACTAGGTGACTGAGATGATGCTGATACACTTGCCAGTAATAATAATAATGATGATGGCAATGATGATGATGATGATGATGATGATGATGATGATGATGATGATACTAATAGCTAGCATTTATATATTTAAAGTTTTAAAAGTACTTTCCAAATATATAATCCTCAAAATAATTCTGAAGGATAGATGTTCTTTTTTTTATCATTTTTTTTTTAATTTTAAATTTTTATTTTATTTGCATAACATATGTGTGGGTAATTCTTCAACAATAACCCTTACATAGCTTTCCATTACAAATTTTCCCCCCAACTCCCCACCCCTCCCCTAGATGGCAGGATATCCACTACATGTTAATTATGTTAAAATATTGGCAAATCGAATATATGTATACATATTTCCAAACTTATCATTGGTGTGCAAGAAAAATCTTATCTACACAAACGATATATCAGATAAAGGAAACACAATGTAAGCAAACAGATAGATGTTCTTTTAATCTCAATTTTAAAGATTAAAAAATTGAGGCAGGCAGAGAGTCACTTGTCCAAGATCACCTAACTACTAAGTGTCTGAGATAGGATTTGAAATTGGGCAGCACTCCATGTCTAGTATTCTATCTACTATGTCATCTAGCTACCTCCAATAGGGAAGCTCAGAAGAAGGAAAGAAGCTTTATTTTATGTGTGTATATATATATATATATATGTCTGTGTGTGTGTGTGTGTATGTATATATATGTTGAGTTTCAGAAACACTGAAGCCAAGATATCAAAGACATTTTGGTAATGAGAGAGTAAAATAGAAGAAGAGAAGTTAAAGCTGAATTAATATTGACCTGAGAATCATCTGCCTAGAGATGGTAATTGAATCCATGGGAACTGATGAAATCACCAAGCAAAATAATATCAAGGGAGAAGGAAAGAGGACACAGGATAGATCCTGAGGGAACACCATACCTGCCATCCAGCAAAGAAGAGTGAGAAGGAGCAGTCATAGAAAAAGGTGGAGAGTCTTGAAGAGTAGGTTGTGAAAATTAAGGGTTGTTGGGAGAATGTCAATATGTATTTTGAGGGTCCCTGGAATGAAAGCAAAAGTTGGAATGGAAAAACTGTGACCCAGGCACTCACTGAGGAAAGGAGAAGAATATCCTGGGAGATAAGTAGATAATAGCAATAAGAATCTTAATTGGGTGATAACTATATATTAAATGAACCTCAAAGAAATTACTGAATGATGATGATGATGATAGAGGGAGGATCCTTAAATGGCAATGGGAAGCAAGGAGACATTCAAGAGAGCAAACTCCAGTAAACCTGGAGTTGAGAATTGGGAAAGGGTTAAAATTGAAAGAGGTTAGAGTAAGGAAGGTGGAAGCAGGAGATGAAAATTGGGTATACACACACACACACATACACATATAAATATATACACATATACATATATATGTGTGTATATATATATAAATAGTTTGGGGTTTAGAATCAATCACTAGAATAAGAAAGATTGGGAAGTAGTGGGAGTATGCTAATAATAAAGGAATGAATCTAGGTAGAATATCAATGCCTGGAGGCAAGTGATTAGATTCTTCAAGGACTTTCCTTGAGATTCAACCTGATGGCAAGTAGGATTGTGGTCTTTGAGGCCTAGAAATCCTATCTTCCAACAGGCAGGAGCAGACAACACTATGACATAGAGAATTCAGTCAGGAGGCTAAAACTGGCAGTTTGAGGTGAAAGAATTTCTGATCATTGCTATAGATCTTGGGGATAAATTGAAATATCTGAATAAACTGTATCTTCTTCCCTCTTTTTCTCCCTCTCCTTTCTACTCTGTCTTCCTTTTCTCTGTCTCTGTCTGCCTATCTATATATCACTGGTAATTTTTACATTTACCTTATAGTCATTTCCAGCTATATGCCTCCCAACACATCCTTTAAATCTTTCTTTGAAGCAAAGAAAAAAAAGCTTAACTGAAAACAGTTGCTATTACTACTCCCATTCTTCAATCAATAGGAACCCATTTTGTTTTTAGGGGTTTTGTACCTAGCTTGCCTTTTTAGCTATCTATTTTGATTTGGGTAAAGTGCAATAAAATTAGCAATCATATAAAATTAATTTAACTGAATGTATTACGAATCCATACAATTCCAGGTCTAAAATATATACTTGGGAAAGCTGAATAATGCACTATTATCATTCCCTTTGATTTAATTGACAGGATAATTGCTAATCTTCCTCCTTCTGTTTGGTATTTAAAACTTCTCATAGTCTGCCATCTTCACACCTTTCCAAACTTTTTTTTTTATTAAAACTTTATATTTGCAAAACATATGCATGGGTAATTCTTCAACATTAACCCTTACAAAGCTTTCTGTTACAAATTTTTCCTCCCTACTCCCCACCCCTCCCCTAGATGGCAGGATACCCACTACATGTTAATTATGTTAAATACTTGACAAATTGAATATATGTATACATATTTCCACATCATTTTTGTGCAAGGAAAATCGTATCTACACAAAAGAAAAATCAGATAAAGGAAATACAATGCAAACAAACATGAATAAAGAGCATGAAAATGTTATGTTGTGGTCCACATTTCACATCCCTCTTTCTGGGTGCATATAGCTTTCTTCACTGAACAATTGGAAGTGGTTTGAAACGTTTCATTGTTGAAGAGAGCCATGTCCATCAGAATTGATCATCATATAGTATTGTTGTTGCCGTGTATAATGATCTCCTGGTTCTGCTCATTTCACTCAGCATCAGTTCATGTAAGTCTCTCCAGGCCTCTCTGAAATCATCCTGCTGGTCGTTTCTTATAGAACAATAATATTCCATAACATTCATATACCATAATTTATTCAGCCACTCTCCAATTGATGGGTATCCATTCAGTTTCCAGTTTCTAGCCACTACAAAAAGGGCTGCCATAAACATTCTTGCACATGTGGGGCCCTTTCCTTCCTTTATGATTTCTTTGGGATATAAGCCCAAAAGAAACACTGCTGGGTCAAAAGGGTATGCATAGTTTGATAACTTTTTGAGCATAGTTCCAAATTGCTCTTCAGAATGGCTGTATCCGTTCACAGCTCCATCAACAATGCATCCGTGTCCCAGCCTTCCCACACCCCCTCCAACATTTGTCATTATCTTTTCTGTCATTTTAGCCAATCTGACAGGTGTGTAGTGGTACCTTAGAGTTGTCTTAATTTGCATTTCTCTGATCAATAGTGATTTGGAGCAACTTTACATATGACTACAAATAGTTTTAATTTAATCATCTGAAAATTGTCTGTTCATATCCTTTGACCATTTATCAATTGGAGAATGGCTTGAATTCTTATAAATATGAGATAATTCTCTATATATTTGAGAGATGAGACCTTTATCAGAACCCTTAAATGTAAAGATGATTTCCCAATTTATTGCTTCCCTCCTAATCTTGACTGCATTGGTTTTGTTTGTACAAAAACTTTTTAACTTAATATAGTCAAAATTATCTATCTGGTTTTCAATTAAGAGTTCCAGTTCTTCTTTAGACATAAATTTATTCCATCTCCATAGCTCTGAGAGGTAAACTATACTACATTCCTCTGATTTATTTATAATATCACTCTTTATATCCAGATCATGAACCCATTTAGATCTTATCTTGGTATGTGGTGTTAGATGTGGGTCAAGCCCTAATTTCTTCCACACTAGTTTCCAATTTCCCCAACAGTTTTTGTCAAATAATGAGTACTTATCTCAGAAGCTGGGGTCTTTGGGTTTATGAAAGACTAAATTGCTATAGTTATTGTCTAGTTTGTCCTGTGATTCTATCCTATGCCACTAATTGACTACTCTATTTCTTAGCCAGTACCAAATGGTTTTGATGACCGCTGCTTTATAATATAGTTTTAGATCTGGTACAGCAAGGCCACCATCATCAGCCTTTTTTTTTCATTAATTCCCTTGAAACTCTTGATCTTTTGTTCTTTCAAATGAATTTTGCTACTATTTTTTCTAGATCCTTTCCAAATTTTTTGCTCCCTTCCACACACTCTATCATCTAATTACACTAACCTACTTGTATTCCTCAAATACAACACCTCATCTATTGCCTCCAGGCCTTTGTATTAGCTACTATTTATGTCTACAGAGCTCTTCTTCCTCACTTATGAGTCCCAGTTTCCTTGTGTTCCTTCAAGATTCAGATCAAATCCTACATTCTGCAAGAGACCTTTCCTAGTGTCAGCCTCTCCACCAATTGTTAGTCTGTTTTCCTATCAGATTACCTTCCATCCAGTTATGTACATGTTATTTCCACCATTCAAATGCAAGCTTCTTGGGAGCATTTTTTTAAACACACTTGACTCAGGCCCTGGAACAGAATAAGCTCTTGATAAAAGTTTGTTGACTACTTGACCAACATGGTCTGAATTATAAGAGCATGGAATCACAGTGCCTGAGACTGAACAAGGAATCTCAGCATCCATCTAGTCTGACTCATATTAAAAAAAAAGAATATCCTCAGGGCAGGTAAGTGGTGCTGGATAGAATGGCAGCCCTGGAAGCAGGAGACATGAATTCAAATGTGACTACAAACACCTACTAGTGTGAACCTGGGCAAGTCACTTAACCCTGATTATCCTTTTTCCTCTCCCCCCCAAAAAAAACTATCATGTATAGCATCCCAAACAAGTAGTTTTCTAATTTCTGCTTGGAAACCTCAAAGGAATCCCACCATCTCTCTTTCCTTTTCCAATTTTGTACATCAGAATGATACCATAGAGATCCACCATAAGAAACCCACAAAGATCTCCACCTGAGATCTCCAAAAGGAAGAGGCTATCTCAAACTCCCTTCAGCAAATCAAATTTGTTTAAGAAATATTAGATTCTGAATATATTCATGGGAAAGCATTTCACAGACCTTTATGTGTATCTATTAGACACATGTATTTGGGAGGATTCGGTGCCTACTGTGTGCAGATCATATGTTACATGATGGGGAAGAAAGAAAACTTAAATAAGATGTGATTTTTGTTCTCCTCAAAGCAACAGTGAATATACCACATTTCAATCAAAGTATATAAGGGAAAAATAATTTGAATTATTCTCAATTTCTCTTAGAATAAACTGGAGTTCATAAGCTTACTTTTAAAAGCATTTTGCTAATAGTATTTCCGCATAATTAATTTCCTTTGTACACCTATCTTTTATTTATCCATTTAAAAATGTTGTTTTGAGAAAGGATTCATAAATTCCACCAGATTGCCAAAAGAATCCAACATATTTTCTCTCTCTCTCTTTCTCTCTCTCTCTCTCTCTCTCTCTCTCTCTCTCTCTCTCTCTCTCTTTCTCTCCCCTCCCTCCCTCCCTCCCTCTCTCTCTCGTTAGAATTTCTTTTTTTTAAAAAAAGCTTTTTAAACATATGCATGGATAATTTTTCAACATTTACCCTAGCATAGTCTTGTGTTTCAGAATTTCCCCTCTTCCTCACCCCCTCCCCTAGATGGCAAGCAATCCAATATATGTTATACATGTTAAAATATTTGTTAAATCCAATATGCATAAGCATATCTATACAATTCTCTTGCTGCACAAGAAAATAAGATCAAAAAGGGAAGTAAATGAGTAAGAAAACAAAATGCAAGCAAACAATAACAAAAAGAGTGAGAGTTTTATGATGTGATCCACATTCAGTTCCCACAGGCCTCTCTCTGGGTGTAGATGGCTCTCTTCATCACAAGATCATTGAAATTGACATCAATCATCTCATTGTTGAAGAGAGCCACATTCATCAGAATTGATTGTCCTATAATATTGATGTTGCCATGTACAAGGATCTCCTGGTTCTGCTCATTTCACTTTGCATCAGTTCATGTAAGTCTCTCCAGGCCTCTCTAAAATCATCCTCCTGATCATTTCTTATAGAACAATAATATTCCATAGCATTCATATACCATAATTTGTTCAGCCACTCTCCAATTGATGGGCATCCATTGAGTTTCCAGTTTCTTGCCACTACAAAAAGGGTTGCCACAAATATTTTTGCACATGTTCTCCTTAGAATTTCAATAGTGAAAAATGAAAAGCTTTTGCTATTCTAAGTAATGATACCATTTGTTGGTTAATCACCAACTAGCTTCACTGTCTATAGGTTGAATGTTAGTATTTCATCAAGTGAATCCTGAAAAGATTCATGAAGAAAAGAACATGACTGTGGGTTTCTGGATACATAGGGAGAGATAGAGAAATGAAGTCATTTAAAATAGCACACATCAAAAAAACTGGGGACTTTGCCTGGGGGTCTATTTTGAAGGGGTCATCCAACAGTTTGCATTGTCCCCTTTGAAGGGAATAATGTTGCTTAATCTGAGTATAATGATGACTAACATTGTTATAGTGATTTAGACATGGAGGAAACCCACAAACCCCAAAGTTCCTTTGTCTTTGCCTTTTTAAAAATATATGAGATGGAAACTAAATATACAAAACTCATTGCCTTTCCTAGACATTACCTTCCCTTCTCTTCCAATGATGCCAGATTTCAAAGAAAAAGGGGGGGACTTTTGAGAATGGAAAATTTGAAGGTTAACAGAGGAAAAAGGGAAAAGGAACAAAGGAAGCAAAACAAACATATTCCTTCCCTCTCTATCCCATATCTTTGAATTATTTCCATTAATTGGTGTTGAAATGATTCTTCAACTTGCTTAGAAAGCTGCAAAAATATTTAAGAAAGTCAGTTTTTTAAAAGAAATCCATCCATGGTATATCTTGATTCCCTAGGTTCATAGATGAGCCTTTCCCACCTCACCCAACCCCTAATTCTTGGGGGCACCATGGTAAGGGGCTGGTTTATAGTCTTCAAGAGGGGATCAGTATTGCTCTCTTAAGAGCCCCAAGAGCAAATGACTGGACAGATTAGGGCGGATTAGACAGATAACAACTCAGAACCTTTTACAAGCACATTTTTCACTCGACACTCAAATCCCCTTCTGTCCCACACAGTCTCACACAGTCCAACGACTGGATAGTATTACTGCAATATTCTTGAGCCAGCTGAGTGCGTGGAACTGTGCAAAGCCAGATGTTCTTGTAACCCTGTTTTACTGAGTTATTTATATCCATATAATATTTGACATTTCCTGTGCTGTTAAAGGGTTTTGGGCCCTTGACGCATTTTAAAGAAGACAACACCAGTGTTTCATTTGTGATCTTTGATTCCTCTAAGCAGGAATGGACAGTGTAGATTGTAGCTACAGTCAACAGATGCCTAAACAGAAAAAGATAGAAAGAAAGAAAGAAAGAAAGAAAGAAAGAAAGAAAGAAAGAAAGAAAGAAAGAAAGAAAGAAAGAGAGAAAGAAAGAGAGAAAGAAAGAGAGAAAGAAAGAGAGAAAGAAAGAAGGAAAGAAAGAAGGAAAGAAAGAAAGAAAGAAAGAAAGAAAGAAAGAAAGAAAGAAAGAAAGAAAGAAAGAAAGAAAGAAAGAAAGAAAGAAAGAAAGAAAAAAAGAAAGAAAAAAAGAAAGAAAGAAGGAAAGAGTCAGACCAAAAAACAAACAAACAAACAAAAAAAAAACCCTATCTCATTTCAGGGCCTTTCATCCTATATGATCTTCAAGTGCAGAGAAATTATGCTATGATCATCATTTAGATGAAGCACATGAATTAATCTGGCCATGCAGATACACACAGGTCCATGAATTTAAAAGAACTAATAAAGAATAGCAAGGAAATATTTTCATGAATATTAAAAATTGGATGCACATCATAACATTTAGTGTTATTGTTTTATGAAATAATGGTAATAGTTCACATTAGGGAGCCCTTAAAAGTCTGCCAAGCATTTTCCTCGCAAATAAGTCCAAAAGAAATTGCAAGTATTATTTTCTTCATTTTACAATTTAAAAAACTGAAACTTAGAGAGGTTAAGTGCCTTGCTCATGATCCCACAATTGTTAAATGCCCACCTCAGACAGTTCTCAAAACTAAATCTCCTGACTCCAAGGTCAAAACTTTAACCATTCCACTGTGCTGAATATAAAAGCTCTTTGCAGACCTTAACGCACTATATAAATGTCATCTATGAAATACATAATCTCTCTGACTTTGATAAATATGGAAAGGGCTAGTCAAATTTTTGCCAGCTGGGCAAGGATTTCTGACTGAGTAAAACTCCTGACAATGGAAACTTTATAGAACTGAAGTTGGCTGCCTGATCTCAAGGTGTGGTGACTCTTCAAATGTGGATGAAATATGGTACTTGAAAGCATTTGCTTTTTTTTTTTTTTGCTTTGATTATTGTGAGGGTTCATTCATAAGAGAATTATTTTTTTCAGGTTTTCTGTACTAAGAGGCAGCATGACATAGAGGGGGAAAAACCCATCAGGGGACCCTAGATGGGTGATTGAACATTGGAGCTACTACTTACTAGCTGAGATCACTTGTGACTGATTCAATCTCTTAACAGTTATGATTTCCTCATCTGTAAAATTGAAATGATAATATTTGTGCTACCAATTTCACAGGGTTATCATGAGGAAAATGACCTAAAACCTTTGAAGTCTTACATAAATGTGAATTAATATAATTTATTGAATCAGTATACTGAAAAGTGTTAGTAGTTGTAATATATATTCAAATTTCAGCATTTATAAAATGTCTTCCTTTCGGGAGCCATGAGTAAGTGACTCCTCTCTAGAGCCTCATCTTCCTCATGGGTAAAGCTGGAACATGACCTCTAAGCATTACTCTGCCTCCCACACTATGTGAACCAGCCACTGGCCTTCTCATTATTCTTCACACACCATACTCCATCTTCTCTTTCCAAACCTTTATATTGGCTGTCCCCCATGCCTTAAATGCATTCCCTCTTTATTCCTGCCTCTCTCTCTCATTAATAAAGATGCACCCCAAATACCACCCTGCTGTTATTGTTGTTTAGTTGTTTTCAGTCAAGTCCAACTCTCTGTGACCACTCGGGGTTTTCTTGGCAAAGACATTGGAGCTATTTGTCATTGACTTCTCCAGCTCATTTTACAGATTAGAAAACTGAAGCAAACAGGATTGGTGACTTGCCCAGTATCACACAGCTTGTAAGTGTCTGAGGTCAAATTTGAACTCAGGTTTCCCTGACTCCAGGTGGAACACTATATCCACTTTGCCACCTAGTAGCCCCTATCTTGTATTTAACTTCTTTGCATGTATTTGCATTTATTCCTTTTATTTTTATGTTGCACATACTTACATATACTTGTCTTCCTCTTTTGAGTATAAGCTCCTTCCAAGAAGTAATTTTTCATTCTTTGTATTCATATCCTTGGCCTTTAGCATAGTACCTTGAATTGGTTAATTAATCCCTAAGCTTTCTTCATGCTTTAAATTTTTTCATCAGTCAATGAGATAGCTAGGTGGTACAATGTCTAATCAGGAAGATCTGAGTTCAAATCTTGCCTCTGAAACTAGCATTACACCAAGTCGGGATAATAGTAGTATATGCTTCCTAGGGTTGCTGTGAGGGGAAAAAAATGAGATAATATTTGTAAATCATTTTGCAAACCTCAAAGTACTATATGCATATAAGCTATTACCATTCATTTTAGAAAAAGCAAAGGAAAGGTGATCTAAGATTTAAAAAATATTTCCAGTATACCCTATATTTTTTATCAGGAAAATGAAGGCCCTTTATGGAAAGATATAGGTTCTTTAAATATGTGCTTGGTAAGAAAAGAGGGAGCTTTATTATTTCTGCAAATCCTTCAACTGAATGTCTCCACTATTAATAGGCAGAGTAGGAGGCTGTACCTCCTTAGATATTGGGCATTTTTTTTATTCCAACAATTGGCCAACAATTTTATGAATAATCCTATACACTTCATTACAAGAAAAAAAATGCTACAGCCCTGAAAACATACATCTAATCATAACCAGCCTTGTCCCTATCCAATTCTCTGTAGCAAGTCAAATCCCTTGTAAATCCTCTAAGCCATGATAAGTCCCTAGTCTTCAAATAGGGGGTCAAGTCCTTTTTGAATAGATAGGTCAAGACCTTCTTCTACAAGAATAGCATTTTCTCATTTGTACCCCTAGCTAGATTCTTTCCTTAACTCTTCAAGGGCAGCTCCAAAGAGCATATCAAAAGAGTTTTTGCTATAACCATTATGGTCTGAATAATTGATAATGGTTTCATTTTTGGACATAAGTCTTTCCAAAATCCTGGTTTTCTAATCAAAATATTCTCCAACTCTCTCTTCACATGTTAGCCTTTTAACGTTAAAAAAAATGATTCCCTAGAACTGATTTTCTTTCTTCCCTAAATTCCCCAAGTTTTTGTTGATTTTCTCCCTTACTCAATGTCCTCTTCGCTAGCTCTTTTCATGCTCCATGGCTCAGTGAAAAAGGAGAGGGAGCTTGAAGCTCATAAGGAAAGTTCACTTTTACAGAAAGTAAACTTTTTAGAATGGAAACCACAACTGTTGAGACAGGTAAGGCTGTAAGTGGATATAACTTTGGAGATGGAGTAACGATTTCAATTTAAAACCTGCTCAGACATTTAATAATTGTGCAATCCTAGACAAGTAATTTTTTAGTTACATTTCATTTAGCTTCTGTAGTTCTCATAATAAAATAAATCATAAAATTATTTCCAAATATTTCTAGTCCTTGTAGAATTTTTCATTTTCAATAACCAGTCTGCTGTGCTATCAAATCCAAAAGAACTTCCCCCTGATTTTTTTCTTTAAATTTATTTACTGAACCAAATACAAAATAAGAAAAAAGAGAATAGAAAAAAGAAAGACAGAAAAGGAAAATAAAAATTAAAAAAACATTTTCATGTACCCAGCAGAATATCAGAGAGGATTCAAAATAAATAACAATAAATTTCCATTTCAAAAAAGCATATATAATAATAGAAAAAAATTATATTCATGAGTATCTTTTCTTTTCTTTTTTTTAATTAAAGCTTTTTATTTGCATAACATATGTATGGGTAGTTCCTCAACATTGATCTTTGGACCACATTTCATATCCCTCCATGAGTATCTTTTCTTTCCTTTCTTGTAGTTTATTCTTTTGTCCTCTGCTCTGCACAGTTTACTTTATTGTTTTTTCCTCTTTCATTCCACCCTCCCATTTTATTCTCCCCAAGCAGGCTATAGTTAAGCACAGATTTACACACACACACACACACACACACACACACACACACACACACACACTCATGCCCACCCACAGATCCACACATGTACATGTATCTACATACACACAGTACATAGACGTACATGCATGCATACCCACATATGCTCAAACACACAGAGATATACATATGCATTTATCCATATGTAAACATGCATCTAAAGCAATAATAATATTGTAGATTTCTCTGTACTGTCGATTTCTCTCTTGGTTGAATCTTTAAGTTTGACTTTGTCTAAAATCAATAATTACTAACCCTACTTTTTTTCCCCCAATAAATTCTACTCCTGATCTTTGTTGTAATGTTTGTGTATATCTCATTTCCTATTCCAGCTAACTCTTCTACTTTACTTTTGCTCCTTATTTGCCTTGCTATTATTTAACCTTTCCCTACTCACGGATCCTTCCCTTATCTTCTTTTTCCTCCTTTACTTCTCTCTTTATCCCATTCCCATTAATCTACGCACCTAATCCTATTCCCAATTTTAAAAACATTTTTATTTAAAGTTTTGAGTTCCAAAGTCTATCACTTTCTGTTCTTTTCCCTCTCTAATTCAGTAAGCAATTACACATGTGCAATTATGTAAAACATTTCCATACTAGTCATTTTCTACATGAAGACTAGAATAAAAGAAAAAAGAATGAAAATAAAAAATAGCATGCTTCAGTCTGTATTCAATCAATATCAATTCTGTCTCTGGAGACAGTATACTTAATCATTAGTCCTTTGGGATTATTTTGGATCATTGTATTGCTGAAAATAGCTAAGTCATTTATAATTCCTTATGAAACAATAATTGAGCAAGTCACTTGACCTCTCAACTTCAGTTTCCTCATCTGTAAAATAGGGATACAATTGGTACTTACCTCATGGAGTTGTAAAATAACATTTCTGATAGACAGTAGATAACAAATGTAAAAGCACTTTGCATACTTTAAAACACTATATAAACACTTGCTATTATTATTGTTGGGACAGTTGAACAGTGCAATGGATAGAGTACTGGGCTTGGAGTCAGAAAGACCTGAATTCTAACTTAGCCTCACACACTAGTTGTGTGATCCTGGGCAAGTCACTTAATCCTGTTTGCCTCAGTTTCCTCATCTATCAAATAACTTAGAAAAGGAAGTGACAAACCATTTCAGTGTCTCTGCCAAGACCAAGATGGGGCCACAAGGAGTCCAGTTTTTTACTGGACTTACTGTTGTTGAGGGGACAGGTAGAAAACTGTTCAGAACCATGACCTTCAAATTCAAAGTTCCAGTGTTGAAAGGAGGCATATGAGTTTTTCAATTCATTCAATCTTTTTTTTTTCATTTTCAAGATGTTTTTGATGAAGACTAAAAGAAACGTTCTCCTAAAAATCCAGTTCATGGCACCCAGATATTCCATTGTTCAGCTGATTTTACATGACATCCATGAGATGATATTGAGGAGAGAAATTTCCCTATGTGATGATTATTTTTGCACAAAGAAACTATTTATTCCATATATACAAACTTCTTCTGTAACCCAGACTTTTCAATGATTAACCAAGAGAAACAATACAAATATTTTAGTTCAATCAAGCACCATTACTTGGAAAGTACTTAGAAAGTAACTTGTGGGGTTGATAACATTATATTTGCATATTAAAAACTCTAAAGTTTTATTCTAAAGGGTCTTGTTGACCCAAATGAAAGAGGAAGATAATGATATTTATACCAGTTGCTATAGAATCCACCCCAAACTTCATTCAGGTCTTGAATATGATACCTCATAAAACACATCAATCAATATAATTTTTAAAAAATCATAGAATCTCAGAATTGGAAGTCTAAATTAAGTCTGAATGACTACTTATTTGATAGTATGTAGTATATAGTACTACAAAATTTTAGAGTTAATAGGATGCTTAATAGCCATCAAGTTCAACCCATTTCTGATATCCCTACTATAACTTAACAAGCAAGTGATTTTCCAGTCTCTGAAGCCTACCATTCCCCAAAGCTGTTCATCTGACAGCTCTTGTGGGAATCTACTTTCTTAGCCTAAGAGCAGTAAGGAGATTGAATACTATTAGAGCAGTCAGATAGTGATAAATATAATTCAAGCCTTTTTATTGTAAGGTCATAGGATTTAGAACTGGAAAAAATCTTAAAGAAGCTCTAGACTAACTTTCTCATTTCACATATAAAAAATAAAAATCCACTCAAGGATATAATATCCAAAGCTTTAGTAGTACCATTGTAGAGCCAAGATTTGAACTCAGGATTTCTGACTGTTGGGACAGCCTTGGGCCTAGAGTCAGGAAGACATATTTCTAAGTTCAAATCTGACCTCTTACACTAACTCTGTGCCCCAGAACAAGTCACTTAACTCTTTTTGCCTCAGTTTCCTCATCTGTAAAAATGAACTGGAGAAGGAAATGGCAAACCACTACATTATCTTTGCCAAGAAAACCCCAAATGGGGTCACAAAGAGTCAGACAATGAAAATATGACTCAACAATCAACAACAACAAATCTCTTATTATAAATAGAATTAGAGATTTTGCTATTAGATCTGGCAAGTGTGCAGTGTTAAGGAAAGAAAAGAGGAGAAGTAGACACTACTGTAGACTGCCATCTCAAGTAATTTGAACATAAAAGGGAAAAGAGAATTATAACCAGGGGAAATGGACAAATCAAGTGGAAACATTTTTAAGATGGAGGAAACATAAGCATGTTTATAGCGAGTGAGTAAACAGAGATAGTGTTGATAATAGAGAGAAAAATGTGCTGGAAGTGATGGGAAGGAATCCATGTAGAAAGGTTTGCCTTACTAAGGAGAAGAGTCATGTATTTAGTCTTCAATTGGGGTTAAGTGACTTGCCCAGGATCACACAGCTAAGAAGAGTTAAGTGTCTGAGAACAGATTTGAACTCTGGTCCTCCTGACTTCAGGGCTGGTGCTCTATCCACTGCACCACCTAGATGCCCCCATGTATTTAGTCTTATGTGAAAGAACATCAGAGTTCCTGAACATGGATGTACAACACATATAAGTAATGGCAAGATCAAGGGTATATGATCATTTTTGTGTATAACTGTACTGAGGTAAAAGAGTAAGTTACAGGAAATGAGCAGATTGAGGAACTGGGAAATTGGGATTGTTTGAGGAAGTGTAAATATGTATGTTGAAGTTCCTTACTATAAGGCAAAAATTAATTAAGAGAAAGAAGGATCCAGACATTGAATTTGTTGAGGATGGAAAAAAGGGTATCCTGGAGACACTCAGCCTGCAGACAACAGTCACTAGAATCTTGATTGAGTGTTAAATATGGATAAAATGAACATTAATTGAATAGAAGTTATTGAGCAAATGCGGTAGAGGAAGAATCTGGAAGTATCGTTAAGGAATAAGCAGTATTCCAATTTCTCACACTTCAACAAATGAGCCAGGAGTATGAGTAAAGTGGAACTCAAGCTGGAAAGAGTGGTCAGGGAAATCTCAATAAGTACAAGAAGACAAAAGAAGCAAGAAAGGAAGATATTTTAAATGAAAGATAATTTGTCACCTATGGAGCAGACATTCCAAAGAGAACAATGAGTGACTTTAGTATGGCATAATAAACAAATGTAGCTTGAGGGGGTGGGAATAAGGGAGCAGTGAGTGGAGAAAAGAGAATAGAGTTTGAACAATGATAGCTGGGGGGTTGAGAATCTTTGGCATGGGGAGAGTATGGTGGAGTGGAAATGTGCTATTCATTGAGTGAGCTTAGATAGGTTATCAATGTCCATATGGGTCTGGACTCAGATGGAGTTGTCCTTGAGCATCAGATAGCTGTATGGCTGGAAGAGGGGGAAAAGGAAGAAGTGAAGTATACCTAGGTTGGGACCAGGCAACCATTATTTTGTCAAATTAAACATGCAAGATTTTGCCATCTAGATCCCTTACTCAAAGTGGAAACTAGGTATATAAGGCTTAGATCCTTCTCAGATAGGTCCTCACAACAAGAGTCTACATATTGACTCCTGCTGTCTTAGAAGTGATCAGAGATTGCAAGCAACTGGCAATTGGAGCCAGTCTTCCTATGGAGGGAGGGGATTTGGGATGAATTTTGAGGTGAGGCAAGGAAGAGTCAGAAATGTGATGGGAGGCAATGTTCTGGAGCAATGATAGGAATAAAAGGCACAGATAAAGAGGTTAGAGAGAAGCTGTGTCTCAAATTCTTGGAAATATGAATGAGGTAGTGGTTGAATTCCAAACTTCCCACTAACTGCTTCATCCTCTTTACTATAATTTGATTTGTTACAAGTTACAGAAAATAGTTCTGTTGCTTCAGCTTAATATTTACCACATAGCAGAGGAGGGTTTGCCCCTCAGCTTTTTAGGGTCACTGATTCTTCCCAGCAGCATCATAAATCCTTAGGATGTCTCCAATTGTTAAATTTAATTTTCATTTCCAGCTTTCAGAACTCTGATGCTGAGGAGACTCGAACAAACACTCCTATAACCTCAAAACTTCTCTTGACAATACAAATGAAATATGATAAGAATCATTCCTCGGGGATCTGAATAAATTATGATCAGGAGAGTGGAATTTTATTAGGTTTGGGGATGGCCCTCAGTCATATGTTGAAAATATATCTCTTTATATTTGGATAAAAAGAGAATGAATCTATGAGGTTCAGGGATAAAGTATCCTTAAGACTCTAGAGTTCTTTGCAGGGATAGGGGGAAGAGAAAGTAAGGCAGTCAGGGTGGTGCAGTGGATAAAAATCAAACTTAGAATCAGAATTATTTTTATGGCAAGAGGAATTTTATTTTTCTAACAAATAATACAGTACTGGTATTTTCATCTTGTATAAGCTATGCTTCAGAAAGAGAAACTATATTAAATTTTAATTATTCTGGGTCACATTTCAGGAACTTCTTGCAAACTTCTAGGGCATATTCCAATAAAGTTTTCCCATGGATAAATGGAAATGGTTTGTACCCATCTAATTCCTATAAGTACCTCTCTACATGAACTAATGCAATAAAATGCAGGGCTACTTTTTCATCTATACTCTGACTTTTGTGGGTATTTGATTCTTGAGTAACTCAAATACTTTCATAATTTTCTAGATACCTTTCTCTTTCTTCAGTGATTTGTTATGGTTACGCAGTTAGTAAATATCAGAGGCAGAATTTGAACTCAGATCTTCCTGATCCTAAGTCTGGTATTTCTATCCATCAGGAAATGAGTTTGAAGGCCAACCCTAATATTTACAGTGTGAGTATGGGGGCTCTGGTTACAGAAATACTTAATATTGGGCAATTTTCTACAGGGTTACAAGATTGAATTTGGCCATAAAGGATCAAATCTAAAGCTCAAGAGACCAAATCTGTAGTGTATATCATTACTTCATGAGGAGTCTGTCCCAAGGCCAGCATTCTCTTAATTCAGGTTCAATATCGAAATGAAATGGGGCTCTGGTGAGTCAATGAATAGTTAACACTCACTGTGTTTCTCAAACACATTATTTTTGGGGATCCAGGATTACAATACAATAGTCATGGAAGATAGCAGGGAAAACCCTCAAATACCATAGACAAAAACTGCATCCTGGTGCCTTCTTTCTATTGATTATCTCCAATTTATTTTGTCTGTCTATGTTGTTTGTACATAGTTGTTTATGCATTGTTTCCTCCATTAGACTAGGGGCTCCTTGAGGGCAGAAACTAACTTCTGAATTTATATCCCCAGCATTTGGCAAAGTGCCTAGTACATAGTGGGCACTTAATTAATAGTCATTGATTGATCATTGATTCATTCAACCAATTCTTCCTTCCTTCCTTCCTTCCTTCCTTCCTTCCTTCCTTCCTTCCTTCCTTCCTTCCTTCCTTCCTTCCTTCCTTCCTTCCTTCCTTCCTTCCTTCCTTCCTT
>JAJPUD010004514.1:156697-181381 GCA_023553655.1 Myrmecobius fasciatus
CTTCCTTCCTTCCTTCCTTCCTTCCTTCCTTCCTTCCTTCCTTCCTTTCTTCCTTCCTTCCTTCCTTGCTTCCTTCTTCTTTCCTCAAAACTTAGCACAGTATCTGAAACAGAAAAAAAGAAAAAAAAATTATTTTACCTCAAGGAATTCACATTCTATTCTAGGAAACAAATATTTACAGATAAGTAAATTGTGTGTGTGTGTGTGTGTGTGTGTGTGTGTGTGTGTGTGTGTATGTATCCCTTTTAAACTCTGGAGAGTTTCCTTTCTACTCACACTTATAATGATCAGTTGAATCTTCCATAGCAAGGTTTGCCCCTCAATAATATAAGAGGACCACTGAGTACTGATTCCCCAGTGTTATTGGCTCAAGGCCCTATTCTATTATATTCTCTCTAGTATTAACAGTGATTAGTGCCTTAATATCATTTAAACAGCTGGCATCAATTAGCTTTTAGAAAAGAATATTTACTGGGAAAACATAGCAAGAACAGATGTTACAAAGCATTTTTTCCCAATCAATCAATAAACATTTATTAAATACTTATTGACAGGTCACACAGTGGATAGAGTGCCTGGTCTAGAGTTCAAATCTGAACTCTGATACTTACAAGTTGTATGACTCTTGGCAAGTCCCTAATCCCTGTTTGCCTCATTTTCCTCATCTGTAAAATGAGCTAGAGAAGATAAATGGCAAACTGCTCCATTATTTTTGCCAAGGAAATTCCAAAAAGGGATTATATAGAATCAGACAAGACTGAAAAACTACTATAATAGCAAATACCTCCTGTGTGCCAGACACTATGCTAAACATAGATTATGCAAAAGAGCCAATAGATAATCTTGGCCCACAAGGAATTTACAATCTAATGGGGGACACAACATGCAAACAAATACAAAAAAAAATAAGCTAAATACAGGGCAAAATGGAACTAATTAAAAGAGGGAAAGCATTGTAATTAATATTGAAGATTTCCAGTAGAAGGTAGGACTTTAGTTAAGACATAAAGGAAGCCAATGAGATTAGTAGGTTGGGTGGAAATGGTGAGGAGAGCATTCCAGGCACAGAGGACAGCCAGATAAATGTCCAGAGTCAAGACATGAAATGTCTTTTTCATGGAATACCCGACAAGTCAGTGTCACTGTATCAAAGAGTATGTATTGGGGAATAAGGCATAAGATGACTGGAAAAATAGGAGGGGATAGGTTATGAAGGGCTCTTAATGCCAAACACAGTATTTTTAATTTGCTCCTGGAGGCAATAGGAAGTCACTAGATTTTATCAAATAGAAGGATGATATGAATAGATCTATATTTTAGAGAGAGGCTGCATAGAAGATGAATTGGAGTATGGAGAGACTTGATGTAGACAGGTTACTGCAATAATTGAAGAATAATGTTATAAGGACCTACATGAAAATTTGGCAGTGTCAGAGGAGAGATGTGGACATTTTTAAGAGATGTTGCAAAGGTGAAATTTGCAGATCATGGCAACGGTTTTGGTTGAGTGAGTAATTCAGGATGATTCCTAGATAGAGAAAATTGTGGGGGCAGTGTTCAAGGGAAGAAAAATATGTTCCACTTTGGACATACTGAATGTAAGATGTCTACTAGATATTCAGTTCAAGAAATCTGAAAGACAATTGGAAATGTGAGATTGAAGATCAGCAGAGAGATTAGGGCAGGAAAAATAAATTAAGGAACATCAACATAGAGATGGTAATTAAGTCTGAAAGAGCTGATGTGACTACCAAGTGAAGTACTAGAAAAAGAAAAGAGAAGAGGTCCCAGAACAGAATCCTAGAGGATACCTAAAGTTAAAAGGTATGATCTGGAGTAGGATTCAGCAAAGAAGAAGAAACAAGAGGTTAAATAGGTAAGAAAAAAAAACAAGACAAAGTGGTGTCCTGAAAATTTAGAAAGAAAAAAATTATCAAGGAGAAAAAAGTGATCAGCATTGTCAAAGGCTGCATAAAGGTCAAGGAGAATGAAAATGGATAAATAGCCCTTAGATATGACAACTAAGAGACCATTGATAACTTCAGAGTGAACAGTATTAATGGAAAGATATGATTAGTTAAAAGGGGCTCATAAGAAAATGAGAGAAGAGAAAATTGTAGATGGTCTTTTCAAGGAGTTTAGTTACAAAGGGAAAAGAGATATAGGATAATAGTTATTGAGGATAAAAGAATCAAATGAATTTTTTTTCAGAATAGGAGAGACATGAGCAATGTGTGTAAGTAGTAAGAAATGAGTCAGGAGAGAGAGAGAGAGAGAGAGAGAGAGAGAGAGAGAGAGAGAGAGAGACTGAAATTCAATGAAAGAATAGGATTGGCAGAGAGGGCAATTTTTTGGAGGAGTCTGGATGGAAGAGATCACTTAAGCAAGTAGAAGGGAAGGCCACTTCATGTGGGGCAAGGGTGAAGAAGGAAATAATAATAAAAAGCATCTGAATGATAGGAGATGAGGAAGAGGGGATAAGAGAGAGTTTATAAAGAATGACCTCAATTTTTCCTGCAAAATATGAGGTAAATAATTAGGTCTGTATCTCAAAGAAATCATGTGGGAAAAGGAACAACATGTTGTTTTTGTTGTGGCAAAGATTTGGAAATTGTTGGAATGCCTATCAATTGGAGAATGACTGAACAACCTGTGAAATATGAATGTAATTGAATAGTTCTCTACTATAAGAAATGATGAGCAGATAGATTTCAGAAAAATCTAGAAAGACTTACATGAACTAATGCTGAGTGAAGTGAATGGAACCAGAACACTGTAAACAGTAACAGCAATATTGTGCAATGATCAACTTTGATTGAGTTAGCAGTACATGATTCAAGGCCATTCCAGAGGACTTATCATTAAAAGTGCTATCCACATCCAGAGAAAGAACTATGGAGTCTGAATGCATATTGAAGTATATTGTTTTCACTTTTTTTTGTTTTGTACTTTCTTATGGTTTTTATTTTTTATTCTGATTCTTTTTTTTCCATATGTGACTAATGTGGAAATATATAACATGATTGTATATGGAGAGCCTAAAAAACATGAAGGCAGGTTCTCAGCTAAGAGAGTGGGGGAAAGGGAGCCATGGGAGATTTGAGTAGGAATGAAAAGTTTTCAAAGAGCCTCTGTGGAATTACAATAGGATTATCTAGTGGTAGCAACAGCCCATTTGAGATTATGTAACATAAATTTGTGATGGACCCAGTCAGAATGGTTCCATTCTTTGTTCAGTAGAACATATGTAGATACAAATGCAATGAATAGTGGAAGTGATCCAAGCCTTGAGGCTTAGCTAGGCATAATTGGCAATGTGATAAGGATATTTTAAGTATTTTTGTTTGAGAAGAGTGGATACCACTACCTGGAAAGATCAGAAAAAGCCTTATACAAGAGGTAGCACTTGAACCAAAATTCTGAAGGGAACTGAAGATTTTAAGAGACAGAGTTCACACTATGCAAAGTCACAGAAGCAGGAAATGGATCATTAGGAAAGACTAGATTAATATGGCTGAAACTTTAGTTGAAGGAGAACAACTTGAAATTGGAGTAAGAGGTTGGAGCCAGTTTGTGAAGGGATTCAAATACCCAGAGGGGAGTTTGTAATTTATACTAGAGCTTTACTTAATAGAGGAAGATACTACAGAATTGAATTGCTTCACCAAGGAATCAAGGTGAAAAGAAGGGAATGGTACTACAGGAGAGATGGCCTGGTACAGAATTGAGGGGTCAAGGGATTGGAGGTCACAATGTAAAATGAGAATATGGTTATAAAAGGGAAGACAGAGGGAGAGATGAGAAACCAATAGATCATGGTCGGATAAAGGGATTTCAGAATTCTTGAGCATGGAAGTGGTACATTTATGAATGATGGCAATATTAAAGTTATGACTGTCTTTGTGTTTGGTTAAGGTAGGATGGAAGGTTAGCTCCTGGATGTAAGCAGGTTGAAGAAATGAGTGGCAAGTTAGTTGTGGGAGAATCAATATGTGTGTTGAAGTATTTTGGCATAATGACAGGAATTGAGGAGGGAAAAATGTAAGTCAAGAATGGAACTTATTGAAAAAGAAAGGGAAGTGGAATGGGAGTTTGTAGACAATAGGATTTTAATTGGATGGTAGTATGAATAACATGGACCCCAATAAAGAGAGGTTGTTGAGCAATGGAGGAAGAGGAAGAAACTAGAAATGAAAATAAAGAGCAAGAAGTTTTCCAACTCCCTTTTCTTAACTAATGAGCCAAGAAGAATGAACGAAAGGTTCAGTCAGTACTGGAAAGTGTGGATGTGTCATCAGGGGAAATCCAAATTTTCAATAAAAGCTAGTAGATAGAAGGAGTAGGAGAGGAAAAAATTTAATATGAAGTTGACTTAATCATCTATAAAACAGGAATTTCAAAGGGCACAGTGGAAGGACTGAGAGGAGTTAGAATGAAACTTTATTATGAGAAGGGGTATTAATGATACATTCTCCCACCAATCATCTTAGTCCCTCAGAAAAGTGAACTTACACTTAAAACATTTTCCTCACCAAGTTCACTTCTGAATGCAACATAGCAGCAGAGGAGTATGAGTCTCAGTTATCACTGGACAAAGTGAAACATATTTTTCTTCAAAGTCTTGGTTGTTGCTTAACTCATGCTCAGCTTCTGGCAAATCCCAGCATGAACTCTACCTCTCAGACTTCTGGCACTCTCTATTCCTACCTTTTGAATCTTACCAGTGATTTCCAATATCCCTTCATCTGAAAGCAGGAATAATGGGCACAACAGAGACAAAAACAATGGCGGAGACATATACTCATGTGTAGTTGAAAGAAGGAAATAATAGACACAACAGAGACAGAAACAACAGTAGATACATGCACTCATGTGTAGATAAAGACCCAAAGCCTCTTTTATCAAGAAGGACTTTCAGTAGACATTGCCTCTGAGTCAGAGAGCAGGGCCTTCCTTAAAGAGTCATCATGTGAGCAGGCTAATTTCAGAAAAGCCTGGAAAGATTTACATGAACTTCTGCTAAGTGAAATGAGTAGAACCAAGAGAACATCCTATACAGTAACAAGATTTATGCAATGCTTAACTGTAATGGACTTGACTTTTTTAAACTATGAGATGATTCAAGGAAATTCCAATATACTTGTGATGGAAAGTGCCATCCACATCCAGAAAGAGAACCATGAAGACTGAATGTGGATCAAAGCATAGTATTTTTACTCTTTGTTGTGGGGCTTGTTTGCTTGTTTATTTTTCCTTTCTCGTGTTTTTTTTTTCCTTTTGATCTATTTTTTTTTTGCTCAGCATGATGAATATGAAAATATGTTTAGAAGAATTGCACATATTTAACCTATGTCAGATTGCTTGCTATTTTGAAAAGGGTGGGGGGAGGAAAGAGAAAAAAATCTGGAACACAAGGTTTTGTGAAGGTGAATGCTGAAAACTATCTTTGCATGTATTTAGAAAAATAAAATACCATACAACAACAACAACAACAACAACAACAAAATAGTTATCATCAGCTTGGTAAATCAAATTCACTAAGTCTTCCACATGGGCTACAAGCAAATAGTGCATTCTATGTATGCTCTCAAAATGAAATCCTGCTCTCCATGTTCTGAGTATGGAACTCTGAATAACAGATCCCTATTATATGCACACATAAATTCAAGTATTTTTGTCTGGGAAGAGTGGACAGCAATAACTGGAAATATAAGGAAAAACCTTATATTTGTTTGGGTAGCACCTGAACCAAAATTTGAAGGAGGCTGGGGATTTTAAGAGTCAGAGTTCACTCTATGCAAAGTCACAGACACAGGAAATGTATCACTACTTAGACGAATATAGCTGGAACTTTAGTTTAAGGAAGAATAATGTGAAATTGGAATAAGAGTTTGGCCCATTTGTGAAGGACTTTGAATTCCCACAACGGGAGTCTGTAATTTATACTAAAGTTAATAGAAGACACTGAAGCTTCTTGAATAGGTGAAAGGTAAGGATAGCATAAGGAGGGGAAACAGATTTAGTAATATCAATATGAATATTATGTGAAGGATTGGAGAGGAAAGAAGCTGGATTCAGAGAGGCCAATTAGGAGGCTGTTGCAAGTCTAAGCAAGAGGTAAGAAAAACCTTACCTAAGGTCATGATCATGTGAAGAGGGAATGGAGGCAAGAAAGACTATGGAAACAGAATTTAAAAGACTTGTCAAGTGATTGGCCAATTAAATAGGTGGCATGAGGCCAATTAAATAGGAGGCAGTGATGGACCCAGAATAACTCTAATCTTGTGAAGTTGAGTGGCTAGAAAGATGGTAGTAACTTTAACTACACAGAGCAGTTAGGAAAAAATGAAAGGGGGGCAGTTCAGGGAAATGATAATTAGATACATTGACTTTGTCATTTGGAATGTCTAAGTCAAAATGTCCAGCAAGCAACTGGTAATATTGAACAATTTCTCATCAGTGAAACTAGGGTTAAATATGTATATTTTGGAGTCATTTGCAGAGAAATAATAATTGAACTCATGGGCATTTGTTAGGTTAGGAAGACAAAGGTTAGATTGATTTGACTAGTGTTGGCCAGCACTGGATGCAGCCCAAAATTCAATTAAATTCCTGCTCATGTCTTACTAAGCATCTATAGATGCTTGGATACAGTGGGTAGTGTGGGGGTCAAGAAGATCTGTGTTCAAATTCTGTTTCATTTCACTTTCTAGCTATAGTACTCTGAACAAATCATTTCACTTCTGACTGCCTCAGTGTCCTCATCTATAAAACAGTGTTAACAGAACCCCATCTCTCACGCCTTGTGTAAAGCTCAAATGAGTTAATTTATGTAAAGAACTTACAAATCTTAAAGCCTTTATATAAGTGCTAGCTGTTAGCTAATATTTTTATCACTGGATATGGATAGATTTGCTGATGATCAGCTCTGGAGAGTGTACCCCATCAAGCTCTTCTACCTTTTAATTACTGCTAACCATGGGCAAATTACTTAACCTAGCTGTGTCTGTTTCTTCATCTGTAAACCCAGAGTAAGACATGTATTCTGACTTCCTCATAATGCAGTTGTAAGAAAAAAAATGATTTGTAAACTCTAAAGCAAATGTAAATCATTATCATCCTGGTTCCATGACTGAGTATCCCACCTCTTTTTCCAATATATATGCTCTTAACAATATGTTTAATGACATTTCTTGCATTCAACTTATTATTGGTAACATACTACAATCTATTTTTGTCTATCAGTTATCTTTCCATTACTCACTGAGTTACTTATAATGTTAATTCTTCCAAGATCATTCTGTTCCACAGTTAAAAGCCATAAGATGTTAATAAGAGACTATTGGTATTAAATAGACAGACATTCACATTATTTTTTAATCATTGGGAGTACTGTATATTTTGCCAAATACAATTCAGTTTAGTCTCTTCCACTGATTCAACTCTGGGCTCAGCTAATTGTTGGGTCCTGCCTCAAGAACATCTCTAATTCCTTATAGGAAAATGCCTCTTCTATCTTCTCTCCTTTCCATTCCCCAGAACCTTCTCCAGGGCAAGTTAAGTCACCCTTGCTTCATAATTTGTTCCCATATCTCCTCTGGATCCTGCTTATTGTGAAATGGAACCTCTGAGGGCTCATGGAACATATCATCACCTGCCAAGAAGCTGAACCCCTAGAGAGATGTCAATTTAATATTGTTCCTCACGTAAAAGACTTTTTTTCTAATCACTATACTCTGCCCCTCACTTTTCAATGGTTAGCATACTTCCCTTATACTTGTCCCAGCTTACTGATTCTACATCCCTGGCCCATTCCAACTCACTACTTTCTTACTTCAACCCTGCCCCTCTTCCAATGTCCCAATCCAGATCTGTTTGTGTGGGACGTGCAGACCCTCACCCAAAATGACTACTCAGAGGTCTCTCAAAGTAAAAAGCAGAAAAATATTTAATTAGAATTTCACGAAATTCGGGTGGTCCAACAGTCCCCCAAGCAAAAGGGAAGTACACCATTCTGACCTACACATGCAGTTTTATTCCCACCCAATCTTCAAAAATCATTAACCCCTCCCTTTACCCCTTTGATTGGCTGCAACAATTTCATTCCCTTTTTTGGATTATTATGACCTAAATGGTATGTCCTTGTCTCCTGCCATGTGATCTCTGGGAGGACAAACTGAGGCCTACAAGGCTTTTTTTACTCTAGCTGATAGTTAAAGAATATATATATGTATATATGTATATATATATACATATATACATATATATATATATATACACACACATTGTTCCATTCTGTGAATTCTTCATTTTTCTGTCTTGTACATGTTCATCACTTCCAATGTTTGCTCTACAATTAACAAAAATTCTTTCATCTTTCTCACCTCTTCCATCTTCTGTCCCTCAATCTTGTTATTATTCTCAGAAATGGCTTCATTTTCTCTCAAACCCCTCCTCAACTCTCTGCCCAAAATAGAATTGGAATGCTCTTTGCATTGTCACTTCCAGATTTTTCTACCACCATCTCTCAGCAACTTTTCTTTGTCTAAGGTTCTCCTCCAAATTTATCATTTAATCCAGATAATGGCAGCTCTTATCTGTTGACCTTTTTTTTTTTAATCTCACTAAATACAGTTCTTGTTAACCAATCTTACTCTTCTCTATACTTTCTTTCCCTTCTACTAGGGGACTTCAACATATTTTAAATGTATCCTCAAATAACCCAATTTCCCATTTCCTCAATCTGGCCTACCCTTTCACTCCATGTTAGTTACAAAGGCCATACCTTAGACCCTGCCATCAGACACAAGTGTTACACTTCCTGGTTCATGAATTCTGCAAATTTTTGACCTGATCATTATCTCTTATTTCCCCAACACTTAGAACAGTTCCTGATCCACAGTGAGAGCTTAACAAATGCTTGTTGAGTGACTGATTGTTCATCTGTAGTGCCTGTACGAACAATCATCTAATAGGTTGTCCTCTAACTATTGGTAATGATCTGGGCTACAAGTGTTTTTCATCCACTTTTTTTTTTACTTTAAAATTCACTGAGAGGACTTTTTATCAGTCTAGGTTTTGATATAAATAGTGCAATTTTTTCCTAGTAATATTTTGATACTATTGACATACAAAGAGAATTCTTTAGTTTAACCCTAATATAGAACATCTTCCATTGAGACTAGGGAAGGTCCTTGGATATTAACCTTTACTCTCCAAATAGGCTTCCATTCTATCTTTCCAACTTTTTGTCCATTTCTCTACTTCAGTCTGATTTCTCTTCCTTCTATAGATATTCCATCCATGGTCTTCATGCTTTTGCCACAGACTGACTTTTTCTGGACTAGGTGAAAGAAGAGATTTTTTGCCTCAATTACTACCCAATCTTAATCACTGAATGGGTGTGGCCTTAGTCATACTGAGACCTGTTGAAGACCTTAGCTTAAAAAAGTCAAGGTCTCCCATTTCATCCAGAGCCATCTCCAGTTATCTTGATGTGTATCTTACCATTGGACCCATAGGGCTTTGGAGGGGAAAGAGAGGCAGGTGACCTTGCACAGCCCTCTTTCATTTAAATCCAATTCACTTGCATGCCATGTTCTCTTTGAGAGCTAAGGACAAACAACTCTCTCCTCTCTACCAACTCACAGAATCCCTAACTTCCTTCAAATTTAAATTATTTGCCCTCTCCTATTTGAGATTTCCTGTTTTTGCCTGATTTACTGTTTTTGCCCTTTCCTCTTTCCTCAAGAAATTTTATATGCACTTTTTATATCTTCAGTACTTATTTGTTGTCATTCAATCATTTTCAATTGTGTTTGATTCAGTCATAAGTCCACTGGTGTTTTCTTGGAAAATATATTGTTTGCTTTGCCATTACTTTCTCTAGGTATGAGGATGATACTAATGATGGATGGATGGAAACTGAGGCAAACAGCGTTAAATGACTTACCCTGAATAACATAGCTAGTATCTGAGGCTGAATTTTAACTCATGAAGATGTCCTTCTGATTCCAAATCCAGTATTTTATCCACTGCACCAAGCAATTTCTCTTATTTATTTCCTCTTAAGGTAGCATAAACTCCCTGAGGACAAGAACTGTTTGTTTTTGATTTTTTATTATTAGTGTCTGGCAAATAGTAGACACTAAATGAGTGTTGAGTGAATCGATCAATGAATGAATGGTGTTATGAGGGAAATTGCAATAAAAATTCAGCTACAAATACCAATTCACAGATAGTAGGACTTATGTAAATAAAAAAGAAACAGAATTTATATTTGATTTTTCTATTAGGTTTTCTATAACCTGGGGTTTGAGTATTTTTGAATGTGAGTATTTTTAAAATATCTTGATAATTTCAATATAATTTGGTTTCCTTTGTAATCATACATATTTTATTTTATGCATTTAAAAACGATTTAAAAATTAAGGGGTCCATAGGTTTCACTAGACTGCTGTGACTGTGAACTCCTTCATTAAATTGTAAATGCTTCAAGATCGGGAACTGGGTGTTTTTCTTTGTTTTATTTTGTTTTGTTTTTTGTCCTTTGTATTCCTAGCACTTAGCACAGTGTCTGGGATGCAGTAAGCACTGAAAAAAAAAATGCTTGCTTACTGACTAACAGAAAGACAGAAACAAGTTGAAGAGATCCTGTTCTGGGTCCGCCCCCTGATTTCTTTTAAGCCCTAAGCAATGAGACCTAGTTTTTGGAGCAGTGCTGATGTGCTGGGTGTTATTGGTCTCTTCCTGTCCAGCAGGATAGCTCCTCCCCCTCCACATGTGCTCCTGAAGTTATCCTAGCACACAAGCCTTCTGTTTCTGTTTATTTGTCTTGCATTGTGTCGTTTTATTAACCAAAACTTGAAAAGGAAGCTTTCTTGTGTTGTATTGCCATTTGGCAGAAGACTAGAGGTTACAGTAGCAAGCAGAGCCTAAACATTTTTAAAAACCCTGATGAAAGTTCCTTCCAGAAAGAAAAACTGTATCCAATTCCCTGTCTCCTGTTGAACCTCCAAAGGGCTTCCCACACCTTAACCTTTACATACCAGGATTCTGGCCAACAAAAATGAAAGACGTAAATTTTTGTACAGAAAAAAAAAAAAAAACAGAGGGCACAGACAGGACTGTGTCAACAGGGTATTTTTAGCCAGTAGTGAATTTTTAGAATCAAGTTTAAGGGGAAAGTTGCCTCCACCTGAACCTTGGGACAGTGTTGTTGAACCTCAATTGGTCTATTGCCATTTTTAACCTCATCTTTAGCATTGGGAACCTCCTCCATTTGAAAGAGAAAAGAGAAAGAAATCTACTTACTTAAACCTGCCCAGTGATTAAAACATATAACTAAATATAAACCTCAGGGGATTCCTAAAATTATTGATTATTCCAGTGGATATTTAATCTTTCAGTCATGAGTACTCCCCCCAAAGATGTAAAAATTGCAATTCAGACATGTCTCCCTTTCTTGTGTGACTTTGGTCTGCGCTGTCCACAAAGCTAACCATAACAGGGTCTACCTAAATATGCTGAGGGCTTTCAAAAGGATGCTAATGGAGCATCTTTTCTGGAGCTAAAGTTTTAACTTCCCATAATCCTTATCATTGTATCCATGTTAGCTATAAGACTCTTTTAATTCTTCATCACTGAATAATGTCTCTCATTTTCCAACTCAGAGGTTTATAAGACCAGATGCTAAAGTGAAGAGAGCTCTTTTGAGAGGGTCAGAATCTCTGTTGCTTCATCCTAGTTTGATTGATATTCAGATAGAGCCTGTGAGTACAGTGGGGTTGTGGGTGAGTAACACATTTTGGCTGGAGTTCAGTTATCCTTTGCCCCTTGTGACATAAGGGAGAAGATGAAAGCAGCTGCTTAATTTTCCCTCTATTTCCCTCACCAGTCATGGGTGGGTAATTCTCAACGATCAGACTGTGGCAGTTAGAGACAGGAAATGGAATCAGAGGAGAAAGACTCAAATCCAACCACCATGTAGAGCCTGTTGCATCATGTCTTCCAACCTCAAAGGTCCTCAAGTCCGGTTTGCACCTGGACAAATCTTCTAAATTATCTGTAAAATGAAGACATTTGACTAGATTAGTTCTATGGCTCAAGAGTACTAAAGTGTGATCCAACATTCATTTATTTCCCTGTATTTGCTCTAAACTTGTCACCATGCATATAGACTAATACTAACCAGTTTGGGCAAGAAGAAAAAGAAGAATATTTATAAAGTGTTTCATGTATGCCAGGCACTGTGATAAAGGTATAATTATAAGTATAATTATTGTCTCATTTATCCTAAAAGCAATCCTGGCTGCCCTGAGGCAAACAGAAGTTGAGTGAGTTGTCCAGGAACACATAGCACATCAGTGTCTGAAGCAAGATTTGGAATTAAGTCTTCCTAAATCCTCTATCCACTGAGCCATATAGCTGAGAATGAGAACATTACTCTATGGAGTTGTTGAAGGAGGCTACATCATATATGCTTTTACTTTGGGGTTGAAGACACTCTTCCTGCACTTTTTTCTTCCCTTACAACAATTGAAATGAATGTATATGATATATGGCATTCAGAAATAGTTCAGTGGTGGTTGTGATTTGGATTTTAACACTATGAATATTTCTTACTTACAATTGTTCAAAGACACTTGAGAAGATTGAATTTGATTTAGTGACTACCATGTAGCAGACACTAAGTACTGGTGTTGCAAAGATATTAACACAGCTCCTGCCCAGAAGAGGATTGTCATCTACTGAGAGTTCAGAAGAAAAGTCAGGGTCCCATTTTACAGGTTATCATGTAACATCAGATGACATCAGATGGATAGAGCATCACAATTAAAGTCAGAAGATGTATATTCAAAGCCTGTGTCTGATAGTTATCTGTGTTACTCTGAATAAGGTATTTAATATCGCTGGACCTTATTTACCTCGTCTGCAAAATGATCAGAATAATGTCTATGGTACCTACCTCATCAGGTTGTTGTAAGCTACAAATGAGCTAAAATATAGTTTTAGCATCTATACAGATAAAATTAATGCACTGAGAATAAAAAGGAAAGTAATAGAATAGGGGAAAAACCTCTAAATGAAAACCTCTCATAAAGATTTGACACCCAGAGTGTATAAACAATATATAGATTTGCCTATGTGTATATGTGCAATATATGTGAGATATTTATAATATGAGAGATCAGTAGTCATATTCCAATAGATAAGATTTGAACAAACTCCAAATCACTAATAATAAGAGGAATACAAATCAAAACAACTCTGAATTATGCAAATAAAGTGACTAAAATGTTTATAGTTTTTGAACCAAATATTTTATTATCCCAAAAAAGCCAGCTATAAAAAAAGAATGTCTTCATATATATCAAAATATTTAAAACAATACCACCTTTTTGTGATAGCAAAGAATTGGAAACAAAGTAGAAGCCCATCATTTGAGAAGGTGTCTGAAACAAATTGTAGCAGTACTTAAATGTATTACTGTGCTGTAAGAAATGACATATGTAATGAATACCGAGATGTATAGAAAGATCTACTAATGCACAGTGAAAAAAAGCAGAGGCAATAAAAAATATATACACTGTAATTACAACAATGTAAATAGAAAGAATAATCACGCACAAAAATCAAAAGTGAATGTAACAACTATAAAGATCAAGTGTGACTTAAAGAAATATATGAGAATACAATTCCAACCCACCCTTTCATAATGATGGAAAGTCTCAGTTGCTGAACATTAAACCTTTTAGTATTTAGACCTTTCAATATATTCATATTATACTGATTTTTTAATTTTACTTTTTATTTTTTGTCTTCAAAATACTATTTGTTATGTGAAATGGTACTCTAGGAGGAGGGAGAAGTACTGGGGTTAACTGTGATGATATATAAGAAAAACAGAAGAAATCAATAAAAGCTTATTTTAAAATATACAACTTTGTATGAATGGCATCACCAGTTGCCAAGTGGACACTTAAAACTGTATGTTCTGGAGATATCTCAAATTCAACATTTCTAAAACTGAGCTCATCATCATTCTCACCTAAGCCTCCCTACTACCAATTTTCCTCTATTTCTGCCAATTATTACTTTTATGATTCTGTCCTAGTCATATCATTACTAGAATACTGCATTCATGTATGGGTACTACATTTCAAAAAGTACATGACAAACTGGAGCAGGTCTACTGAAAGGCCAATACATTTGTGAAAGGATTTAAAATTTTTCATGTAAATACTAGTTGATGAGACTAAGGGAATTTACTTCAGAAAAGACTTAAGAGGAAGACATGAAAGCTAACTAAATATCTGAAGAATTGTCATGAATAGCATTATCAGCAACAATTTGCCAAATGGGCACAGGAATCCTGGGAGTGGCACTATTCCACAGATCACTGGTCCTGCTTTCCAGTACATCCCTCACAGGAATCATATCCTATGGGGAAGAGGCCAATCATCCCCATCAATTGTCAATCAAACATAGGTTAGAGTGAGTCAATCTACCTAAAGCAGCAAAGTATTTTGAAAGGGAAACAGGAGGCAGCATATGTCAGGAAACCACCACCACCACCTTGATCGCCACCTCTCAAAATTTGATGGAGATAACCCAGGATCCTGAAGGCAAGAGACTGGGAAATAACACTTCCAGCTAAGTCCCAGAAACCATCACCCAGGGAAGCAACATTGGTACAGATGCAGATTGGCAACTGCACCTGTAGGTATCACATAGCCACAGCAACTGAAGACCCAGAAAAAAAAATCTTGCCACCAAAGTCCTTGGTCTTGTCAAATGGTTTAGCAGCAATTGATACAATTGTATTAATCAAAATGATGTTAGACAAGAAATATTAATATCTGTTTTGTACCCTAAAGAGCATGGGATCTTTCTATCTGTCTTGCTGCTCAAACCTTCCTTCCATGTGTATTCTCTCCTTTATTAGAACAAGAGCTCCTTGAGATCAAAGACTATCTTACTTTTCTCTTTGTATCATCAGAACTTAGCACAAAGTTTTGTTTCTTCCTATTATAAGAATCTGGAATTTCTAATGCTTTAAAAATGCTTTATTCATTCATTCTTAAAGATAAATCTGATTAATTCTTGTGTGAAAAAGACAAATTAAATATGTGGAATATATAGGGAGATATATCAGTTCACAGAAACAGAATCATATAAGATGTCAAAATTCAAAGAGAGCTCAGAAATCATCTAGTCCAATCTATATCTGAACCCAAACTATAATCTATGATTCAAAACAAATTCTGGGTTCATATATCCCAGGTTTAATGCAGAGGGCATCTACCTTAGGTTTAAGCTTCTGGCTACAGTTTCTCCTGGGAACAATAGAATTTGATTCAGTTTCCTTCTCCTATTCCCCAGAAACAAGAAACTTCTCCATTCTCTGGACTTTTCCTCCTCGCCAGAAGTCTGGAAGTTGCTTCTACCCCAAGGTAGAATTGGTGAGTCCTTATCCCAAACCCTTATCTTTCACAAGAAGCTAGGGATGATCTTATTTACTTAATCCTCGATCCTCAGTGCTTAGCTCAGTGCCCAGCACATAGTAAGTACTTAACAAATTCTTCATCTATCTCTCTTTTGAAAGGAATGATCTCTTTGGCTTTCATGAAGCACTCTGGCTGACAATATATTAAGTCTAAGTTAGGTTTGACTTCCTGAACAGAAAATGCAAAGGGCTCATACCTCAGAACACAACTAGTCAGAATACCATCTAGTGGATTTATGCTTTCCTGAGAGACCTAGCGTCATACAGACTTATAAAACTGAGTGTTTATGACATTGCCCTTTCTTTGTTCTCCTTGCCTGTCCACATCTCAGTTTCCTTTTGCTGTATCAGCATCTGTACCCCATTCTTCTACCTGTGGGTGTCCCTCAAGGCTTTGTCTTGAGCTCCTTCTCTCTGCTTTTTACATTCTCTCTCTTGTTGATCTCATCGGCTCCCATGGATTTAATCATCTCTTATGCAGAAGTCACAAAACTATATATATATATATGCAGACCTATCTTTCTCCTGAGTCTCAATTCTACATCACCAATTACCTGTTGGACATTTCAAATTTGATGTCCCAGAAATGTATGAAACTCAGTATGTCCAAAATTGAACTCATTCTTTTTTTTTCCCTTTAAACCTTCCCTTATAAACTTCTTCAGTTTGGTCTGAAGTATCACCATCCCTCTATGATCCCAAGTCTTAGTTTCAGCATTATCTTCAATTCTTCATTATTTCTCAATGAATTCAATCACTTATCAAATCTTAATATTTGTATTTCCACAATATCTTTCAAATTTGACTCCTCTCTATTCACATGGTCACCACTCTCATTTAAGTCCTCATCTCCACTCAACTATTGTAATGGTCTCCCCCTGCTTTAAATCTCCCCACTATCCAATCCATCCACAATACTGCCTTAGGCACAAATTTAACCATGCCATTGCCCTACTTAATAAACTCCAGTGGTTCCCTATTGCCTCTAGGATCAAATATGTATTCCTATCTGATTTTTAATGCTTTTCTCAATTTGACAGCTACTTAACTTTCTAGATTCATTATACCTTTCTATCTTTCCTACATTCTATAGTCAAATCAAACTGAACTGTTCTGTCTCTTGCATATAGCACTTCCATGCTTTAACAATGGTTGTTCTCCAAATCTATAATATATTCTTCCTCACTTCTACCTTAAATATTCACTAACTTCTTTTAAGATGCAGCTCATTGGCTATCACTTTCATATAATAAGGTTTCCACATGCCCTTCCTCACTCTCACTAACTACCTTATACTGAACTATCTTGTGTTTATTATGCATCAATTTGTTTTGCATATCCTTGTATGTATACATTTTGTCTCCCCTAGTGGGTAGGTAAACTCTTTTAGTTCAGGGATTATTTCTTTGTTTTTATCATTGTATTTCCAGGATCTGCCAACATAGAAGGTATCTAAAAATACTATTTGATTGACTGAGTGGGGCACTTCCAAACTCATGTAAGGAAATAATTTAGAATTGTTAAAAAGGAAAACAACTCCCTCGGATCGACACCAGCCTCCCAGAAATCTCTAAAATCTGCCTAATTTATAGAATAACTTTGAGTAGAATCCTTTGCAAGAAGTAATTAGGGTTGTTACAAAATCACACCTTACTACCTTCATTGTGGACATCTCCCTTCCAAGGGCCTATATGGTCACGGTATATACCAACCTATAATTAACTCAGAACTGCCAAGGAGAGAAAGAATTTGGAGTTGATGGCAGTCAATCAACAAATGTTTATTAGAGTTCTATTACTAGGTGTTAGAGGCAAAAGTACAAAGAATGAACTGATCCTTACTCTCAATGAGATTATATTCTAAGGGGGGGAAAGACAAGTACATATAACATGTTATATATGTGTACAACAAATGCAAAATTAATTAACATGTACACACACATATATGAAGTAGTTAAATATAAGGTATTAATGGGAGAGAAGATACTAGCAGCAAGGAAGGGCTCAGGCAGATCATAACTAAGCTATATCTTTTTTTAAATTCAATTTAATTTTATTTGCATAACATATGTTTGGGTAATTCTTCAACACTAACCCTTACATAGCTTTCTGTTACAAATTTTCCCCCCAACTCCCCACCCCTACCCTAGATGGCAGAATATCCACTACATGTTAATTATGTTAAAATATTGGCAAATCGAATATATGTATACATATTTCCAAACTTATTGTTGTGCAAGAAAAATCTTATCTACACAAAAGATATATCAGATAAAGGAAACACAATGTAAGCAAATATCAATCAAAGAGTATGAGAATGTTAGGTTGTGGTCCACATTTCACATCCCTCTCTCTGGGTGTATATGGATTTCTTCAGTGAACAATTGGAGGAGGTTTGAAACATTTCATTTTTGAAGAGAACCATGTCCATCAGAATTGATCGTCATATAGTATTGTTGTTGCCGTGTATAATGATCTCCTGGTTCTGCTCATTTCACTCAGCATCAGTTCATGCAAGTCTCTCCAGGCCTCTCTGAAATCGTCCTGCTGGGTCATTTCTTATAGAACAATAATATTCCATAATATTCATATACCATAATTTATTCAGCCATTCTCCAATTGAAGGGCATCTACTCAATTTCCAGTTTCTAGCCACTACAAAAAGGGATACCACAAACATTCTTGCACATGTGGGGCCCTTTCCTTCCTTTATGATTTCTTTGGGATATAAGCCCAATAGAAATGCTGCTGGGTCAAAGGGTATGCACAGTTTGATAACTTTTTGAGCATAGCTCCAAATTGCTCTCCAGAATGGCTGTATCCGTTCACAGCTCCACCAACAATGCATCAGTGTCCCAGCCCTCCCACATCCCCTCCAACATTCATCATTAACTTTTCCTGTCATTTTAGCCAATCTGACAGGTGTGTAGTGGTACCTCAGGGTTATCTTGATTTGCATTTCTCTGATCAATAGTGATTTGGAGCACCTTTTCATATGACTATAAATAGTTTTAATTTCATCCTCTGAAAATTGTCTGTTCATATCCTTTGACCATTTACTGATTGGAGAATGGCTTGAATTTTTATAAATATGAGACAATTCTCTATATATTTTAGAGATGAGACCTTTATCAGAACCCTTAAATGTAAAGATGATTTCCCAATTTATTGCTTCCCTCCTAATCTTGTCTGCATTGGTGTTGTTTGTACAAAAACTTTTTAACTTAATATAGTCAAATTTATCTATCTGGTTTTCAATTAAGAGTTCCAGTTCTTCTTTGGACATAAATTTATTCCATCTCCATAGGTCTGAGAGGTAAACTATATTACATTCCTCTAATTTACTTATAGTTTCACTCTTTATATCCAGATCATGAACCCATTTAGATCTTATCTTGGTATGTGGTGTTAGGTGTGGGTCAAGCCTTAATTTCTTCCACACTAACTAAGCTGTATCTTAAAGGAAAAAAAAGGGATTCTCAGAGATGGGATAAGAAGGGATTGCATTCCAGGCTTGGAGGATGGTCCATGTAAATCTTAGGACATGGGAGATGAAAAGAGAGAATGCCAGTGACCTGAATCACAAGTATTAGAGGAGTAATATACTGTTAGGCTAGAAAGGCAGGTTGGCGCCAGGTTACATAGAGTTTTAAAATTATATCATGGAGTTTAGATTTAATTCTAAAAGTAATAAGTCACTAAATTTGGATGAAGGCAACTGAATGGCTTAGTGGATAGAGAGCTGGACCTGGAGTCAGGAAGACCTGAATTCAAATCCAGTTTCAGACACTTGTAGCTATGTGACCTAAATCACTTAACCCTGTTTGTCTTAATTCACTGGAGAAGGAAATATCAAATCACTATTGGTATGCTGTACTCCATGGGGGTCATGAAGAGTTGAACAAGACTGAGCAAGAGTCAGATGAGCGGAGTGGTCACCAGGAGCTTACATATAGATAATAGCCTAATCATAGTGGATGTTTAAAACCAAATGGATTGCTTTGAGAGGTAATGAGTTCTCTGTTACTAGAGGTGCCCAAGTACAGTGTGAATATTGAGTGTTTTAAGTAAAAGTGGGAAAAGATAAACTCAGGCCCCTTCTGATTCTGAGACCCTATGACAAGATTAAATGCAGGTTATTTAATAACCAGATCCTTTTTAACTCATAACACAGAAGACATATACATTTATAAATCTATCTAAAATTAGATATGTAACATATATAAAGGGAGAGGGGAATAAGAATTTAAGCACCTGTTATGTGCAGGGCATTTTGCTAAGCACTTTAAAAATATTATTTCATTTGATCCTCATGACAACCCTTCAAGGGATATATTTTTATTTTTCCCATTATATAGTTGCGGTAACTAAGGAAGACATGTTGAATGATTTTATCAGGCTGATACAACTAATAAATATCTGAAGCCAGATTTGAATTCAGTTCGTCCTGATTTCAGACCCAGGACTCTCCACTACCTGGACCATTTCAAATACAACTCAGACTAACTCTTTTGTGTTTCTAATAAACAGGATTTAATTTGTTTTTAGTTTGCTTTTTAAAATTCAATAAACGTTTGTTGAATGCCTACTATATTGATTCATTCATTGATTTCATAGAATCTTGGTTTCTCCCTCATGGGTAGTTGGGCACAATTAGTATCAGAATAGGTACCATCAGAAGAAACATAGACAGACAAAATAGGTAGTTTGGGCCCTGGAGGATTTTTAAGACTTAAAACATCCCTGAGAGGCAGATGAACAAATATTAGTGTAATTAGGTATATTTGATCTAGTGAATTTAATTGCCACAGGTTATTCCTATGATACTTCTGGATTTCTTCAAATTTGAGATGTATACAATGTGATATATTAGAAAAAGTAGTAGCTTTGAATTCTCTTTAAATCACTTACTGTGAGCTTGAGATAAGTCAATTATCCTTTCTAGGGCTCAGTTTGTTCCTTTGTAAAATGAAGATAACTACTAGTTGTCCCTTATAGATCTGAATCTTTGATTCTTAAACATACTTCAGTTTTTTCTTTGTGCAAATAAATATTTTGCATTTTGAAAATGTGAATATTTATCAGATATTAACTTTGTAATAATTAGAAATCAATTAATAGTGAGAGTATTAAATAGTTAATGAGTAAATATTATTGGGTGCTTATTTGTGTTTGGTAACATCCAGCTTTTTCATTATTTGAGGCACCTTTCTGCTTAAAAAATTATTTTTTAAGTTAAAAATGAAATAAAAACTTCTCTTTCTCTCTGTACACATATGTATGTATGTATGTATACATGTTATATACATATAATTAAACTTTTTTTTGCTGAGGCATTTGGGGTTGTGACTTGCCCAGGGTCCCACAGCTAGGAAGTATAACGTGTCTGAGGCCAGATTTGAATTCAGGTTCCTGACTTTAAGGCTGGTGCTGGTGCTCTATCTACTGCCCCTAACTAATCATTTTTAACCAACAACATGTGTATATATGTATATATATATATATATACATACATATACATATTTTACTATATATGTACTATTAGGAGAGAGGGGAATAATATTCAGAATAAGTAAGAAATAATCAAAAAGAGGTAAGGCACTAGCATTAAGAGAGGTTGGGAAAGGCTTCCTATAGCAGATGGGAATTTTGTTGAGACTTAAATAAAAAGAGAATGGGCACAGAGAGACAGAGAAAAACAGAGACAGAGACTCACAGAAAGTCAGACAAAGATAAAGACAGAGACAGGAGACAAAGACAGAGACAGAGAGACACACAGAGAGAGATAGACCGACAGAGATAGAGACAGACAGAAAGATCAGTAGTTGGAGCAGAAAAGGAAGAACATTCCAAGCAAAAAAAAGATAGCTAAAGAAAATACTCATTAAAGAGAGGTACTGTCCTTTTTGTGGAACAATCAGGACATCTGTGAAACTAGTTAGAAAGAACATGTCAAAGAGTAAGGTTTAAGAAGACTAGAAAGATAAAAGGGGGCCAGGTTGTTAAGGACATTGAATGTCAAAGTTTTTTATATTTCATCACTGGGGATAGGGAAGAGCCATTTGAAGTTTATTGAATGGAGGATGGGGATAGGGGGGTTGATCTATGCTTTGGGAAAAATCACTTTAGTGACTGAATAAAGAATAAATTGGAGTAGGGAGAGACTTGAGGCAGACAGACACACCAGCAAGCTATTGCATTAATTTAGGTGTGAGGTGATAAAGGTCTGCACCAGGGTAGTGGTGTGTCAGAAAAGAGAAGGAGGAATATTTGAGAGTTGTTGCAAAGTTGAAATCAAAAGGTCTTAGCATCATATTGGGCATGGCAATGTGAGAAACAGTGAGGTATCCAAGATGATTCCTAGGTTGCAAGCCTGGGAGACTGAGATAATGGTGGTATTCTTTCCAATAATAGGGAAGGTAGGAGTTTGAGAGAATTGGGGTGTGGTAGTAATCGTGTCAAAGTTTACAGAGAAGTCAAGAAGAATGAAGATTGAGAAAAAGCCATTTTATTTGACAATTAAAAAATACTGGAAATTTTGGAGAAAGTAATTGTAGTAGAATGATGAGATTGGAAGCCAGATTGTAAGGGGTTAAAAAGTGGATGAGAGGGGGCAACTAGGTGGCGCAGTGGATAGAGCACCAGCCCTGAAGTCAGGAGAACCTGAGTTCAATTTGAACCCTCATTTGCATTTTTTTTTCATTAATTCCCTTGAAATTCTTGACCTTTTGTTTTTCCAGATGAATTTTGGTGTTATTTTTTCTAGTTCAGTTAAATAATCTCTTGGGAGTTTGATTGGTATAGCACTAAATAGATAGATTAGTTTAGGTAGTATTGCCATCTTTATTATATTCGCTCGACCTATCCAAGAGCACTTGATGTTTTTCCAATTGTTTAGATCTGACTTTATTTGTGTGGAGAGTGTTTTGTAGTTTTGCTCATATAGATCCTGACTTTCCCTTGGCAGATATATTCCCAAATATTTTATACTATCGATAGTTATTTTGAATGGAATTTTTCTTTGTATCTCTTGCTGTTGCGTTTTGTTGGTGATGTATAAAAATGCTGATGATTTATGTGGATTTATTTTGTATCCTGCAACTTTGCTAAAATTGTGGATTAATTCTAATAGTTTTTTAGTTGATTCTCTAGGGTTCTCTAAGTAGACCGTCATATCATCTGCAAAGAGTGATAATTTGGTTTCCTCATGACCTACTCTAATTCCTTTAATCTCTTTTTCTTGTCTTATTGCCAAGGCTAGCATTTCTAATACAATATTGAACAGTAATGGTGATAGTGGGCAACCTTGTTTCATCCCTGATCTTATTGGGAATGGTTCCAGTTTATCACCATTACATATGATGCTAGCTGATGGTTTTAAATAGATGCTACCGACTATTTTAAGGAAAAGTCCATTAATTCCTATACTCTCCAATGTTTTTAATAGGAATGGATGTTGGATTTTATCAAATGCTTTTTCTGCATCTATTGAGATTATCATATGGTTTTTGTTAGTTTGGTTATTAATATAGTCAATTATGTTAATAGTTTTCCTAATATTGAACCATCCCTGCATTCCTGGTATAAATCCTACTTGGTCATGGTGTAGTATTCTGGGAATGATTTTCTGTAATCTCTTTGCTAATATTTTATTTAAGATTTTTGCATCAATATTCATTAAGGAGATTGGTCTATAATTTTCTTTCTCTGTTTTTGTTTTACCTGGTTTAGGTATCAGTACCATGTCTGTATTATAAAAAGAGTTTGGTAGGAGTCCTTCATTCCCTATTTTTTTCGAATAGTTTATATAATATTGGAGTTAACTGTTTTTTAAATGTTTGGTAGAATTCACATGTAAATCCATCTGGTCCTGGGGATTTTTTCTTAGGGAGTTGATTAATGACTTGTTATATTTCTTTTTCTGAAATTGGACTATTTAAGTAATTTATTTCCTCTTCTGTTAATCTGGGCAATCTATATTTTTGTAGATATTCCTCCATTTCACTTAGGTTATCAAATTTATTGGCATACAGTTGGGCAAAGTAACTCCTGGTTATTGCTCTAATTTCCTCTTCATTGGTGGAAAGTTCTCCCTTTTCATTTTTGAGACTAACAATTTGATTTTCCTCTTTCCTTTTTCTAATTAAATTAACTAGAGGTTTATCTATTTTGTTGGTTTTTTCATAAAACCAACTTTTAGTTTTATTTATTAATTCAATAGTTTCTTTACTTTCAATTTTACTAATCTCTCCTTTTATTTTTAGGATTTCAAGTTTGGTATTTGATTGGGGGTTTTTAATTTGTTCTTTCTCTAGCTTTTTTAGTTGCAAGCCCAATTCATTGATTTTCTTTTTTTTTCTATTTTATGCAAATAAGCATCTAGAGATATAAAATTTCCCCTTATTACCGCTTTGGCTGTATCCCACAAATTTTGGTATGTTCTTTCATTATTGTCATTCTCTTGAATGAAATTAGTAATTGTGTCTGTAATTTGCTGTTTCACCCATTCATTCTTTAGAATAAAATTATTTAGTTTCCAATTGCTTTTTGGTCTATTTTCTCCTGGCCTTATATTGCATGTGATTTTTATTCCGTCATGATCTGAAAAAAATACATTTATTATTTCTGCCTTCCTGCATTTGATTTTGAGGTTTTTGTGTCCTAACACATGGTCAATTTTTGTATAAGTTCCATGGACTGCTGAGAAAAAAGTAAACTCCTTTCTGTCTCCATTTAATTTCCTCCAAAGATCTATCATACCTAATTTTTCTAACATTTTGTTTACCTCCTTAACTTCTTTCTTATTTATTTTGTGGTTTGATTTATCAAGTTCTGAGAGAGGGAGGTTGAGATCCCCCACTATTATAGTTTTGCTGTCTATTTCTTCTTGCATCTCTCTGAACCTTTCCTCTAGGAATTTCCATGCTATACCACTTGGTGCATATATGTTTAGTATTTATATTGCTTCATCATCTATGGTACCCATAAAAGGCTATTATTAAAAAAAAGACAGTCCCTCATTGATACATTGTTGGTGGAACTGTGAACCGATCCAACCATTCTGGAGAATAATTGAAACTATGCTCAAAAAGTTATCAAACTGTGCATATCCTTTGACCCAGCAGTGTTTCTACTGGGTCTACATCCCAAAGAGATCTTTTTTTTTTTTTTTTTTTT
>JAJPUD010004515.1:0-11288 GCA_023553655.1 Myrmecobius fasciatus
CCGGGGCCTGGGAAACACCGAGCTATGGCTAACTCAGGGCTGCATCGGAGAGCTGCCTGGGCCCCGGGAGGCTGCCGCGTGAATAAAAATGGCCGAGACTGGGGCCGGGAGCAGGGCCTCAAATGAAGAGGTCGAGCTCGTGAAGAGCCAGGACTTCCTCACTCGCCAACCTTCCCACCCCACCCCCGCCCCACAACGAGAGCTACCCACTGAGCATGCTCAGCTGCCGGCCGGCTGAACGTGCGGCTTTGCGCTTCTCTGGCGGGAGGACCGAAGGCTAGTGACCGGAGACTTCGGACCCACTAGGGCCCCTCACCCGAACCTCCAGAACAGTCGCATATTTCGCAAAAAAAAAAAAAAAAAAAAAAGGGGGGGGGTGGGAAGAATTAGTGGATCAACACATTACAGATTTTTAACGGGTAACTTTAGCTTGTGGGGCCACGAAGCGAAACTTTATTTATTGGGAGACAAAAGTGTTTAATCCTGCCCTGGAGAAATTTGTTCCCTCCGGTGCTTCTATCTCTTAAAACAGTTAAAATGCAAGGTTTCTAAAAGCAAGCCCAAAGTAAGGTGAACTATGCACTTTGGTGGAGGTGCTTTTGGGCTCACGCGTGGAGAAACTAGTCTTTTGAAATCACACACAGGATACCGAAGTAACATCCACTTCTATGCTGGCCAGGGCTGTTTCGCAGAGAAAAACAGTACATGAAACATTTATAGCTATTACAAATTAATTCCTATGCTCAGTTCTCCTCTGCCTGATGTTTTCTTGAACATATGTTGTTAGTTCTCTTTTTTATATGAGATTTCACCAAAATGATTTCTAAATCTGTCTGGATTTCTGCCTCTTTGCTAGAATGAAATTCTCAATGGATCAAGTATTTTCCTCTTCAGTCTTTCCCCTCAACTCCTAAATTTTGAAGAAAAAAACCCAATACTACATACCCACTTTTTTATGTGACAGCATAACCGGACATGCTCAATGTAAAATTACATTAATCCTTCCAGGCACCTCTCAAAAATTCAAGAAAGGAGCATTTATTGAAGTACACAAAATCTGATGATACAACATCTAATGATATCAAATCGATCCCTTCTTTAAGAAGCCCTACATTCCTAAAAATGAATGATGCCAGTTCTACCTCCTAATGATTAGTAATTGTCTTTGTGGTGAAATGGAGAATTACAGCAAAATAAAAATGGCATCCTATTTTAAAGGCTCTATTATGAAAAGCATAGTATCTGTTCTAGCACCAAACTCTAAATGTAACATCCAACAACATACGTAATTTAGGGTTATGTTAAAAAAAATTTAAAAGCCCAGAATCTCAAAAAGTTCACTGGTTGGCATGGGCAGATCAGCTAGGACTCCCCGGGTAATGCAACCTTGGTGAGGGGAACAAACACTCAGCCCTCTGATCCAACACTGTCCATCTCCAAATTATGTTAGCTAGAGCAATGACAGGCTATTCTAATTGTCAATCTAAAAGTGCAAATGACCTTCATAAAGGTTAATTTTTCAGCTTTCAAGGATTTCTATATTATATAGTTTGCTCTATTCTAAAACAAAAAAAAAGTATTATTTGGGGAGGTGGTAGAGTAGATAAGACTCAACAACTTGGAATCAGAAAAATCTGAATTCAAATACTGCCTCCCACATTTACTTTGTAAGTTTGCATAACAAACTTACATGAAGCTGTTTCTTCTACTTTCAATTGGTAATGCCTCTAGTACTAACTTCACAGCACTGTTCCAAGACTCAAATGACAATCTATGTAAAGCCTTTAACAAATGATAAAGCATTATCTAAATGTCACATTATATGAAAGCAACCACTACTTTCTGGAAATCCAAAGATTTTTTGGTCCTGCTTTTTGTAGTTTGTCTTAACTTTTGTTAAGACAAAATTTAAGGAAACTAAGCCCCCAGCATGACATAACATAGTCATGCTACTTTAGATTCCATTTATAATACTGAGAAGCAGGAAGACAAAGTAGATGGGGAGCCAACCTTGGATTCAAAAGTTGTAGGTTTAAGTCATGCCTCAGACAAATATTAGTTGTAGGTCCCAAACAACTAAATTACAAGAAAGTTTCTAATTTGTATTAGACAGGAATTTTCTAGTAGTGAGATGCAGGCCAAAAATATCAGAGCACTATTAAGTTTACAAATCTGTAGTTCAATTTATTCACTGATGATTACATGAGTGGCTCCCAAATTTTTGAATGCTGTATTTGATCTGGCCCTGAGAAGAAAAAAAATACAATAATACCAAAGCATTTTAATTAATTTAGATAGGAGGTAAGAAAAATCAAACAAAGAGACAATTCATAGCTTCATAATTGGTGCTAGAATTAGCATTACATTCCTGGAACCAACTAGAATTTAGAGATATAAACTTCTTGATTACAGTAACAAATCAATTATCAAATCCTAAAAGGTTAAAAAAAATTTTTCCATTGAAGCTGACTTGTAAACAAGGCATGAGTTGCTGCTCCAATATGACTTGCCCCAACCTGCTTACTTAAGGATAGGTATCACTGAGAAAGGATGGGATAAGAATAAGTGGCAGCAACCCAGATTAAATATAAATGTTTGATTATCTAAATCTTTGATTCTCTAAACAATAATACCTGAAATCTTAACAATAAATAAAATAATTAAAGAACATTCCTTGAAAAGTGAATTTGAGGGAAGAAATAAATCAATTTCTAGTTTAAGTAGTCTAAGAGACTAGTACATCCTTAACATTGTGCTTAATACTGGGAATACAGAAATATATCTTTCAAACAGTCTCTGCCTTCAAAGAATTTTACACAAGGAGCATTCAGAGAAAATCACTGGGGAGACTGGATTTACATATATATTAAAAGAGAACTAGCTAATTATTTTCAGAGAGCAGAAATCCACGTATAATTTCATTGTACAATTTTATATTTAATATATTTAACATAAAGATATGCATTTAGTCTCATTTAGATTTTTAAGGGATCATGTCTAATTATATTATTTTTCTCTGAGTTCCCAATTCAGTGCTATATTTTTTGATTCTATGGTAAACATTTTAGTTGTCAACCTAAATAATTGTAGTTTAACAAGTCAATTTTCAGGGGGAATGTACCCTTTTAATAAGCACAGAGAGAGTTGCTCCAATTTCCCAATAATCAAAAAGATGAAAATCAAAGCAACTTTAAGATAGCATCTTATATGTCCATAAAATAAAAGCAAAAAATTATTAAATTCAGTTTTAACATAGCAAGAAAAATAATCAGTTATATGCAATGCTAATGACAACTACAGATCTGTACAAGTGTTTGGGAGTCTATGGTAATATACAATGAAATTCACAAAACTGATTTCATTATACCTTTTGTGCCAGCAAATCCATTGCTAGTAATTTATGCTAAGATTATCATAAAAAGGGGGAAAGAAAGCCTATCTTTACAAAATTACACAACTGCATAATTTATAATAGCATTAATTGGATATAATCTGTATTTCAATTATTAGAAAATGACCGAATCACATTAATCCATAAATTTTATAAAGGATAGAAGAAAATATTGTAAGACCAAATTAATTGATTTACAAATAAAATTGGCAGAATCCACTACTGTGTACATATTGACTTTTTTTCAAATAAAACTGAGGTCAAAAAGGAATGGACATACTTGGAAGCACAGGGACAGAACTTATTTTCTTTCCCTTTTTCTCTGTTAATTTACTTGTTTTGACTTTGGTAAAAGTGTAAATTGGTAACTGAAAATACATGTTATTGTGTGATAGTTTAATTATTTTTGAGAATTAGATTTAGAATTAAAAATGCCAAAGCATATTCATAAAAACTGAATAAACCAGACAGAATGAAAAAATTGTGTATATGATTCCTTCAAACATTTTATTAAGTACCTATACACAGGGCATTGTATATGCAAAAATAATCACAATCTTACCCATTTGAAAAATGATAGCACCTTAAGGTAGTAAAGTACTTTCAGTCTCCAAAAGTGTTACATATGTTCTTACATTTGTATTAATAACCCTGTCAGGTGCTTAAATATTATCTCCATCTTAGAGATAAAGTAATTAAAAGACTAGACCTCATAAACAGTAAGCCCGAATATTCTGACTCCAATTCCAGTGTATTTCCTATTACATCATGATACAACAGTGGAAATTACAAAAACCAGTATTTCAAAATTTCTATTACTCATATAAACACAAACTTGTATATGTATATCAACATTACTATCCTTTGGTAGATCTAGTTTTGTTAAGCCATTTTCTGGTTTTGTTTTTTTGTTTGTTTTTAATTTTTTTTTAATTTTGGAAAAACTTTTCAATATTTTTAGTTGGAAGATATGAAACTCAGGAATTTTCTTTTAAAACAGGAATTTATTGTAATTTTTTTTTCCTTGCCGATCTTAAAACCTTTATCTCCAAAGAATATCCATAAACTCTCTGTCCCTGGGTTGATAGGTTACCTCAGGATCTCCACCAAAAGTAGAATAAACCAATGCATCAGAGCCTTGGGTGCCATGTAATTACTTAAGGAAGCAACTGAGGAATAATGCTACTTGGACTGGCTATGAAGTAACCATTTGGAGATAGCCAGGTTAAGGCAATATAGTGACAGGAATGACAAACTGCATACCGCTTAAAATTCTCAGGCTTGTATAGTATCCTTTCTCTGTGCTATATTTTTATTGTATTGTAAATCAATACAACATTTGAAAATGAATCCAAAGAAAACTATGATGAAAAAATGATCAAAAATAGGATCAGTACTACCTATGAAGTAATAACCCAAACAATACCACAAATATCCTCACAATAAAAACTGCTTTCCAATAATCAAATTTTTAGCAATTTATTCTGAAGGTTGATTTTAAGACAATGTGAAAAAATAAAAACAGAATATGCTCATTAAATAAGTATGTTCATTAAATAAAGAATAAGGGAAGTATGTTCCCTTCTGGAGTTACTGAAACAAGATTTGTGGTCCTGAAGATTCATATATTTTCAAAAGAAAAAAAAAAAGGAATCATGGCAATATACACTGCCTCTTAATCATATATATCTACAGTAACAACCAAATTATTTTATTCTTTTCCCGAAATTAGTTTCGATCCTCAAATTGTGACTTGTTTTTTAAAAGATACGATGCTAGAAATTCAATGGGATTTGGAGGTCTGAAAAGAAAAAGAGATCCAAGATTTAGAATCAATTCTAGATGTATCTATCCAAGGAGATTATTTAAAAACAACATTGTTTTATTGACTTGTAATAACCAATTTAACACCATCTCAGAAAAAAATTCTTACCAAAATCCAAGCAAAGGAATGTCTTTATTTTACTTGATTCTAACACAAGAAATCATTCATTTCTTTGGGAAATAGCAATGTATTTCTCTAAATTTAAACTGATTACTATTTAAGTTTTCAATTTCACTGCTAATTAAAATATAATATCTTATATCTTCAATTCACACATGAGAAGGCATCATGTGTAATATAAAAAGCTGTGTTAATAACCAAGAAAACTTGGGCTTTCATCTCACTTCTAATACACGTTGGCTTGTGACCTAATCAATCCTTAAACTTCTCAAGTTTTCTAAACTCCCTAAAACTCTAAGATGCCTTATTAAAGGGAGTTTCTTCACTGAGAGTTCCTCTAAGGAAAAAAAATTCTAAGTTCATTCAATATCCCTATCCCACAAATACCATGGGGAGGCTTCATGACTATAAAGTAATAAGATGCATTTTTCAAACAAATGTGCCATGAGTCATACATCCTAATACACATTAACCTCTTCAAAGTAATTACTGAACATGGCTATATACAATTCCAGTGACAGTATCACTGACAAAAATATATCTGGAAACTTCTTTTATAGTTAACTTCCAGAGCCTGGTACACACCTCAATATATAGTAAGTAGAAGCAAGTCTTCACCCTGTAAAAGTGATTTTTGATTTTAGAAACAAGCCAAAATATTCAGAGAGAAGTCTCATGGGTAAATGAGTAATTAAGCTGGAAAACATCATTTGTAGTTGAAAAAAAAAGTTATAAAATAAAAAGGCTGGTCGTCTTGTGTCTGATAAATAGTTCTGAAAGCAAAAGCCAAGATCCAAAAATGATTTAAATAAATGAATTCAAAAATACTTATTAAGGAGAGATCCAAAAGGCAAAAAAGGGAGTCCCTAACCTCAAAGACCTTACTTTCCGTTGAGAGAGTTAAGAAAAACCTCTTGAAAGTGTTGGTATCTGAGCTGTACTTCAAAGGAAGCCAGGAATTCCACAAGATTAAAGTGAGGAAGGAGGGTATCCAGTGTCAAGGGCATCCTATGTGAAGGCACTGAGGCAATAACATCTTCAGAAAATCCTAGAAAGCCAATGTGGATGGAATGGAAAGTATGTGACAAAGAGTAACATGATGTACAACTGGAAAATAAAATGGGAAAGCCAGATTGTGGAGTGATTTAAACACCAAGCTTTGGAATTTATATTTAATCCTATGGCAATACAGAACCACTAATAATCTTTGAGAGGGAGAAGAGTGATGTGACGTGGTCTTATCCATGTTTTATGACTATCAATTTAGAAGTTATTAGAAGTACAAGACTGGAATCCAATAAAGAAAGGAAATGAACAAAAGGGCCAGCTATCAGAGGAAAAGAGAAGGGGTGGAATCAAGAACATAACTGGAGCAGTTAACATTGAAAAAGAGGTAGTCCACCTTCTTATCAGGAACTTGAGGAAAGGACCACATGGAGGCCAAAAAAGAAGTTTTGAAGTACAAAGTATGGAAGTTCATGATGGACAGCCTCCTTTTTCTTATATCAAGAGCAGGTCCTCTGCCGAGAGAAGTAGGTAAGGAGTAGTGACTATAGTTTGATGAGAGGGAAAAGGTTGGAATAGTCATTAGAGAGACTTTGACAAATTACTCAAGAAAAAATTGTCACATAAGCAGTCAAGAGTACAGCTGAGGTAACATATTTGTAATGAAGCCAGCCAGCAATTTGTGACTTTCTCCAGAAGTGCTCATAAATACAGAGAAGGTGGATGGTGGGGTTCACCAGGGTTTGGTTCCATCAAGGTACAAATGTCTACGGGCTCAATGAACAAAGGATATGCAATAAAGAGTGGCTGACATGTGTAAGAACTGGAAAAGTCTTTGTGAGGATTAGGTTACAAGATTAGAAAAATGCAAATTAAGAACTCTGAGGTACCACCTCATACCTATCAGATTTGCAAAGATGACAGGAAAAGATAATATAAATGTTGGAGGGAATGTGGGAAAACTGGGACACTAATACATTGTTGGTGGAGTTGGGAAATGATACAACCATTCTGGAGAGCAATTTGGAATTATACCCAAAGGGCTATCAAACTGTGCATTGATCCAGCAGTGTCTCTATTGGGCCTGTATCCCAAAGAGATCCTAAAAAAAGGAAAAGGATCCACATGTGCAAAAATGTTTGTGGCAGCCTTTTTAGTAGCAAGGAACTAGAAACTGAGTGGATGCCCATCAGTTGGGAAATGGCCAAATAAGTTATGGCATATGAATGTTATGGAATATTATTGTTCTATAAGAAACAATCAAGAGGATTTTTTCAGAGAGGCCTGGAGAGACTTACATGAACTGATGATCAGTGAAGAGAATATTGTGCACAGGAACAACAAAATTATGTGATTATCTGTGATGGATGTGACTCTTTTCAACAATGAAGTGATTCAGGCCAATTACAACAGATTTGTGATGGAGAAAGACATCTGCACCAGAGAGAAGACTGTGGGGACTAAAGGTGGATTTCAAGATAGTGTTTTCAGCTTTTGGTGGTTGTTTGCTTGCTTTTTTTCCTCATTTTTTTTTTAAACCTTTTTGATCTGATTTTTCTTTTTTTTTCTTTCTTTTTTTTTTTTTGCTGAGACAATTGGGGTTAAGTGACTTGCCCAGGGTCACACAGCTGGGAAGTGCTAAGTGTCTGAGACAAGATTTGAACTCAGGTTCTCCTGACTTCAGGGCTGGTGCACCAGCTGTCCCTGATCTGATTTTTCTTGTGCATGATAAATGTGGAAATATGTATAGAAAAACTGAACTTTGAATATATATTGGAGCAAGTGGGGGGAAGGGAGAGAGAAATTTGGAATACAAGGTTTTACAAGGGTGAATGTTGAAAACTATCTTTGTATGTATTTTGAAAATAAAAAGCTATTATTAAAAAAAAGAGAGAGAGAGTAGGTTAGAGGACTCAGAAGATTTCACTTCACACATCTCAGACTGGCAAATACCAAAAAGGAAAAATAACAATTGTTAGACGAGATGTGGAAAAATAAGAACAACAGAACTGTGAATTAGTTCAACCATTTGGGAAAACAATTAGAAACTATACACATATCCTTTAATCCAACAATATTGCCATGAGGCACATATCACATAATCAAAGGACCTCAAATTTGGCATGTCCAACACAAAACTTGATATTTTCCATTAAATTTATCCTTTTCCAAACTTACTCATTTCTGTTGACAATACCAAAGATGTGAGGGCACATGTACAAGAATGTTTATGAGTAGAATTTTTGTTGTAGCAAAGAACTACAAATATAACAATGTAATAAAATATTATGGCACCTAAGAAATAATGAATATAAGATTCAAAAAAATGTGGGAAGACATATGAACTGAGACAAAGTAAAATGAACAATATGAATCAAGGAAAAAGCATTTTTTAAGTACTATTATTATTAAATATTAAGTACTGCTCATACTAAGTACTGTTACTATAAATAGAAAAAGTGAAAAGGTGCCTACTACCAATAAGTTCAAACTTTAATAAAAAAATTATAAAAGATAATTCAACTACAAAGCAGATGCAAAGACCTAAAAGTCTTAAAGGTATATTTCTCAGAATAGCTTTAGGTGAAGCAAGAGAAACTGAAGAGGCTATGTTTGAAGAGATGAATTTCAGAGATCTGAATCAGGGAAGTGAAATAATTATATATAATAATTATATCAAGGACATAGGCATGCTTCTCTGTATAGATAAGGTAGGTCAGAGAAGCTGAGGGGACTAATGAACTGGAAAGTCAGGGTGTTTGAGCCTTTACTAATATGTAAATTGAAGTCATTCAAGTATGATACAAGGATTAAAATGAAAAGGAAGATGATAAGATAGAGACAACATTATGAAATAAGTTTAAAGCTTCAAAAAAGATGACCATATTAAAGGAAATCTTATCAAATTGGATGTATAAATTAGTCTTATTACTTTATAGTCATTTTTTATATCATTGTTTTACACCAGGAAAATTTTAAATAATGCAACACAAAATTTACTATTGGGATACATAAAACTTACTATTAATATTTCATCATTTTATCATTATTGTACCATAATTTATTATATTTCAGAAGTCTAAATACCTGGATCGGAGCCAAATAACAGCATATTTTATTTATGTGAAAACAAGGCATATTATACTGACATCTGATCTACATTGGCCCTAAGATATTAAGACTTAAAATATCCATTTGCTGTAACTAAAAAAGCAAATTAACATGTTTCACATTGTAAACAATCCAGACTTTATTTTACTTAATATCAATTTGCTGAAGTTATTTTTAACTTAAAATTCTGGTATTTATCATTCAGAAACATTCTTCAAAACTTTAACCTATTTTAAAGTATTCTTATAAAAATCAAAACAAATATCTAACCATTTATTACATTAGAACTATATTTGAAAGAAGTAATTACAACTTGCAAATCTATACTACATACTAGATAATACTCACCTCTTCAAAATCGAGATAAATTCCTAAGTTGTACTATGGTAAGCTTTCAAATTTATTTCTGGCAAAATTTAAAGAAGAACATAAAGGACACTAAAGTGATAACTAACTTTATCAGCAAAAATTATCTTTTCCAATGCTCTACTTACCTAAAAATAAATCAATCAGTTGGAAGTTATGTGAAAATAAAAAGAAAGAAAAAAGAGAAAAAAGTATAAAGCCAATAGTTTTGCAAATGAAGATGGTTTCCAATTTAGATGGCTTCCAATTTTACTCTAATTTACTCTACTTTATTTACAAGCAACAGTAATGTGCAAAAAAATTATCATTACTACAAAAGGAAATATAAATCTTAGTCAAGCAACAAATACTAAAGTAAATCTAGTAGTCCCTTAGGCCCAGGTGACTTAAGAGAAAAGTAATAGCATAAGAGGATTATCATCAGTGTTACTCCTGGAATCCTCTTCCTATATCACTGTACCAGAGAATACCCAGGATAAAGATAACTACAAAGATAACAATGGCACCTCTCTAAATATTAAACTTTCTCATGATTTCCCTTATGATCTATTTCTTAAAGACCTATAAAGTATCCAGGAACAGGAAAGGGAAAGAAATGGCATGGAAAATCATTCTATCATATCCAAATTAGCTCTACATTTATTTGCATACCTAGAAAAGGGCAGTTCCAAGGACTCAAATTTATCATCTATGGTCCCTACCTGGACTCAACTTCAGGCTTACAATTACTTAAAATACATAAAGTAGTTTTTGAAATGTGAAAAAATATGAAGTACTTTAAAGAAAAATATAAATCATTTACAAAAAGACCGAAAATCAGAATGCATGTTATCTCACCTTTCTTTTGCAAGTACAGCAAGTCCCTGTAATAAAATAGGTACAACAGTCTGATCCAAGTAGGCACGAGTTGGCAATGATTGAAGGTCGACCTTCTGTTTTGATGACTTTTCTGCATTAATCTTCTCATTTTCCACTATTCGCTAATAAATTAAAAAAAAATGTATCAATCTGACACATTAAATTATCTTGCATTACCAAAAAAAAAAAAAAAAACAACAACAACAAAAAAACAACAAAAAAAAAAAAACCCACTAAGAAACAGGTTAAGTATTTCAAAGCAGATCAATCAAGAAATAAACTTTTTCAGTTAAAACACTTCAATTCCCAAATCTCTCTCTACCAAGGACCTGCCCAAATTTCTCTCAAGTTATTTCTGCCCTTATGCCCCATAACTACTAATCATTTATCTTCCTAATATCATCAAAATTTAAAAACATTTTTAAAAAATTCTCTCTATATCTTTAGCACAAACATTTCTTCTCTTTTTCCATCAAAATATATTCTTTTAACTTTTACTCAACCTCTCTACCTTGCAACATCCCTCAAACCCAAATACATTTTTTTTAAATTTTTCAGAGTTTCTACATAAACTCTAATCAACTTCTTAAATACTGGAATCATGTGGTTTAA
>JAJPUD010004515.1:11388-32824 GCA_023553655.1 Myrmecobius fasciatus
ATATATATATATATATATATATATATATATATATATATATGTTACTGAAATTCTCAATTTGGTGTATTTGCAATTAAATATTTTAGAAACTAGGAAAGGAGTCAAAAGCCAATGTTTGAAATATACCTTATCTTTTTATATGTACATATAAATATACACACAAAATATATGTAAATACTTTTCTAGTTAAATTATTTTTTCCCAGGTTATGCCCAAACTGTATACAAAAGACAAATGAGACATTTTTATACTAATTGTATATGTAAAAAAAAAGGAATTTATTATAAAGAGTAGGTATCAACATATTTTCAGCCATTTTTTTTTCACTTGGTTTTAGAACTTTCAATCAAATATTAAAATGCTCTTTGACTAACTAGTATTACAAAAGGATAAATCTCACTATATGAGATTATAGCATCGCCAGCCCAATGTTACATAAAAAAAGTTATCATTTTTTTAAAAAATGATAAATGGAGAAGGTAAAAATATGCATTATCTCCATCTCAGAGAAGTTCAAGCAATGAAAACAGGCCCTCAAATGAAGAAACCAGAAATCATATTCCAGTTAATAGTATCCTTGTCAAGAAAAATGGTAGCCAAAGACAAAATTGGTTTAAAGTTCATTTACAAAATATTATGAAAGATAGCAGGCTTAAAGATGGCAATGAAAAACTGAGCAGTATTGCCTCCTTAAAGAATGAAAAATAGTTACAGTTATTACTATACATAAATTGGACTTTATGCAAAGAATGCTGAAAGAAATTTGCATTCCAAAAACAAGTAGAAAAATTCCTTACATAAAATAGAGGTACAATAAAATGCTGTATGATTTCAGGCAATGTAAACACTAGTAGCAAGCTGAGAAGCATCTCTAAGTTAGTTCCCACATGTCCACGGACAGTGAGTGATTCTGTGTCTCCTCCCATATTCAATACTGATCCTTATTTATTCACCATAGCTGGCAGCAAAAATGCTCTTGAGGGGAGAAGTGAACCACCTCATAAGCCTAAGTCAAATAATTAGAAAATACAAAAAAGGGCAAAAACTGTCATCAATAACATGTGAACTTAATCTTGCAATATTAACTGTGAACACCACAGTGAAGGATGCTATCCACATAAAGGAGCACATAAAAGTCAGTGCTTGCATGAAGGTGACTTATTTATGAAAAAATGAGTAGGTACCATTATAGAGATAGAGAAACTATTAACTATATAGACAGAAGAATAGATTCAGAAGAATATTACTTTAATCTTGATAACAATTCAAGACAAGAGTTAAAGATGCTTTGAAGATAAAAATAAAGCATCCTGAAAGAACATAGGCATTTACTGCAAGCAGTAGTTGGTTTTCATGATTTCAAAATTGGGCAGGATGTCATAATGAGTAAGGATCAGGAGAAGCTGCTAGTGCAGATAATGAAGCAGCAAAGAAGTTCCCAGAGTTCCTACCAAAAAAATAAGAGATGAAAATCCTTGCTAAACAAAGGAAATCCTTAGATAAAACCAGTCTTTTTTATCGATGAATTTTATCTTAAACTTATATCCTGGTGGAAGAAAAAGCTATGTGAGGGAATAAAGCTTCAAAAAATAGAACTGCTCATTTGCTTGGAGGGCACGTTTCTGGGACTTGAAAATTAAAACCTATTCTTATACCACTCAGAAAATTCAAAAATCCTGAAAAAAAATACAGCAAAGCAAGATTATTATTTCCATTAAGCCTAAGACATGGATAGCCCTTACCAGCTTTGAACAATAGTTTATGCACTCTTTTACTCCCTCCCCATCTGGATAATTATAATGAAAATGCAGAAGTGCTCTATCTAACCCCCTTCACTATTCCAACCTATGTATGGATCAAGGAATGACTGCAAATCTCAAGGAAGGAATATTATTTATGTACTACATGTGCACTGGCAATTATAGTCTTGGATGCAGATAAAGACTTAACACTGACACATTTCTGGAAGTCCTATAATATTTACCATGCACTCCAGAATAATGCTAAGGCATTAAAGATGTAACACAAGTATGTATGAAGAGAGTTCAAAAAAAAGTTTGTTCCCAATTTTCATGGAGTTGATAATGATGAAATGTTTGAAGAAGTGAGAAACAAGATTACAAAATTAGCACAACTGGAGTTACAAGTGGATGAGAATGACATGGTAGAGTTGATTGTGAATCACAGAGAAGAACTATCCATTGAGGATCTGAATGAGCTGCTAACTGCAAAGACTGAAGATAAAAGGGAAGATTCAGAACTAAAGGCCAAACCAAAAAGGTTCAGAGCAAAACAGTTGGCAGAAGCATTTCATCATTTGAATTTATTTTTTTCTTGTACTGAAAGTTGGATCCAAATATTTCAAACACTAGCTGAGGATTATATTCCTTCCTATAGTTAGATATAAGGGGGGGGGGGGGGGGGAGAGAAGGGAAGCCACTCTCAATAGTTACATTAAAAAAAAAATTTGCACAAATTAGGTCAAAGAACAAATCAAAGAAACAATAGATAATTTCATTAAAGAAAATAGCAATGAAATAACATACCAAAATTTATGGGACACAGCCAAAGCCACACTTAGGGAAAAATTGTCATCTCTAATTACTTACATCAATAAAACAGAGAAAAAGTAGATCAACATATTAGATATGCAACTAAAAAAAACCTAGAAAAATAACAAATCAAAAATCCCCAATTAAAAACCAACTTGGAAATTCTAAAAATTAAAGGAAAGATTATAACAAAGTTGAAAAGAAGAAAACCATTGAACTAATAAATAAAACCAAAAGCTGTTTTTATGGGGAGGAAACAATAAAAAAAGTTGGTTAATTTGCTTTAAAAGTGTAAAGAAGGGGGGCAGCTAGGTGGGCAGTGGATAGAGCACCAGCCCTGAAGTCAGGAGTACCTGAGTTCAAATCTGGTCTCAGACACAACAGCTGTGTGACTCTGGGCAAGTCACTTAACCCCAATTGCCTCAGCAAAAAAATAAATAAATAAATAAATAAAAGTGTAAAGAAGAAAATCAAATTACTGGTATAAAAAACAAAAGGTGTGAATTCACTACCAATGAAGAGGAAACACCAATTGTGAGGAACTATTTTGCTCAATTATATGCTAATAAACTTGAAAATCTAAATGAAATGGATGAATATCATAAATTACCAGATTAACAGAAGAATACCTGAGTAAAAGGACCCACATGTTCAAAAATGTTTGTAGCAGCCCTTTTTTGTAGTGACAAGGAACCAGAAACTGAGGGGATATCCAGCAATTGGGGAATGGCTAAATAAGTTATGGCATATGAATGTTATGGAATATTATTTCTATAAGAAATGATCAGCAGGATGACTTCAGAGAGGCCTACAGAGACTTACATACATTGATGCTAAGTGAAGTGAGAGAACCGAGAGAACATTGTATGAGGCAACAAGATTATGTGATAATCAACTGTGATGGATGTGGCTCTTTTCAACAATGAGGTGATTCAGGCCAATTCCAATAGACTCCTCATGGAAAGAAGTATCTGCATCCAGAGGGAGGTTGGGAGGACTGAATGAGAATTACAATATAGCATTTTCACTTTTTTTGCTGTTGTTTGCTTGTATTTTGTTTTCTTTCTCAATTTTTTTCCTTTTTCATTTGATTTTTCTTGTGCAGCATGATAATTGTGGAAATATGTACAGAAGAAATGCACATGTTTAACATATATTTTACTTGCCATTGAGGGAAGGGGGTGGAGGGAAAACAGAGAAAAAAAATTTGGAACACAAGTGTGAATGTTTAAAGTTATCTATGCGTATGTTTTGAAAATAAAAAGCTTTCACAATAATAATAAAAAGCAACCACAGACAATATAAAATATTTTGTAGTCTATCTGCCAAGACAAAGCCAGCAACTATATGAACACAATTATGAAACAGTTTTCATACAAATCAAGTTAGAACTAAACAATCGGAAAAGCTGTGGAAGTCAGGAGGACCTGAGTTCAAATCTGGGCTCAGACTCTTAATACTTCTTAGTTGTGTGATCCCAGGCAAGTCACTTAACCCCAAATGCCTCAGAAGAAATATATAGATATAGAGGAATGGAAAAAACACCTAACTCCTTAGAGAATAGATTTGACAAAATGGAAAAAGAAATCAACTCATTGAAAAACAGAATTTGTGAAATAGAAGGGAAAAAAACCTAATGAACAAACAACTCATTTACAAATGGAAATTAAAAAGCTAAATGAAGAAAATAATTCACCAAAAATTAGATTTGAACAAATGGAAGTGAATGACTCAATGAGACATCAAAAATCAGTTAAAACAAAACAAAACAAAAAAAGAAACCCCCCCCCAAAATAAAAAAGAAAATGCAAAATACTCATTGGAAAAACAACTAACCTGGAAAAAAGATCTAGGAAAAACAATCTAAGAATTATTGGACTTTCTGAAAATCATGATGAAAAAAAAAAAAAAGCCTAGATAACCCCTTTCAGGAAATCAAGAAACAGCATGATGATCTTTCCCCCAAGATGGCTCTGAAGTCAAAGAAGGAAGCCATTTCGTGCCACCCCTACCACCCAAGACATTAGTCAAGACTAAGATCTTGAAGACCAAGAAGACAGTGTTGAAGGGTACCTATAACCACAAAAAGAAGATCCAAACATCCTCCAACTTCCAGTGACCCAAGACTTCAAAAGCAATCCAAACACCCTTAGAAAAGTGCTCCATGGAGAAAACAAGCTTGATCACTATGCCATCATTAAGTTTCTCTTGGCCACTGAGTCTGCTACAAAGAAGATTGTTTTCATTTCTTCATTGTGGATGTGAAGGCCAACAAGTATTAGATCAAGCAGGTAGTAAAGATGTATGACATCAGCACAGCCAAGGCCAATACTGTGACACAGCCTGATTGAGAGAAAAAAGTCTATGTAAGCCTTACTCTATAGACTACAATACTCTAGATATTGTCAACAAAACTGGAATCATCTAAACTGTGTACAGCTCTCCCATTTCACCTACAACAAAAATTTTCCCAGTTAAAAAAGAAAAAAAACAGAGAAAGAGAGAGAGAGAGAGAGAGAGAGAAAGAGAGAAAGAGAGAAAGAGAGAAAGAGAGAAAGAGAGAAAGAGAGAAAGAAAGAGAGAAAAAGAAAGAAAGAAAGAAAGAAAGAAAGAAAGAAAGAAAGAAAGAAAATGAAGGCACAATGAATTAGTGGAATAGATTAAGTACAAATTACATTATAGTAAAAGACCACAGTAATCCAATATATGATAAATTCAAAGATCCAAGTTTTTGGAAGAAAAACTGCTGGGAAAACTGAAAAGCAATGTGGCAGAAACTAGGAATAGAACAGCATCTTACACCATATACCAAGATAAGGTCAAAACAATTACATGATTTACACAGAAAAATTGATGCCATAAGCAAAATTAGAAAGCATGGAATAGTTTATCTGTCAGGCTGGTAGATAAGGGAAGAATTTAGGACTAAAGAAGACATGGAGAGCATTACAAAATGTAAAATAGATAATTTCAATTAGAAAAATTGAAGTTTTTGCACAAACAAAATGAAGACAACCAAAGTTATAAGAAAAGCAGAAAAATGAGTGGAAGGGGGGGTATCTGTAACAATTACCTCTGATAAATGATTCATTTTATCAAATATATAGAGAATTGAGTCAAATTTATAAAAATGTAAGTCATTCCCCAATTCATAAGTAAAGATATAAATGGACAGTTTTCAGACAAAGAAATCAAAGCTATCACTAATCGTATAAAAAAATGCTCTAAATCACTACTGATAAGAGAAATACACCTCATACATATTAGATTGGCTAAGATGACAAGAAAAAAATGATGATAAATGTTGGAAGGGAAAGTGGAACACAACTCACTATTTCGGTATAGTTATGAACTAAGATAATCATTCTGGAGAACAATTTGGAACTATAGAAAAGACTAAAAATTGTGCATAATCTTTAATCCAGCAATATCACTGCTAGGTCTATATGCCAAAGACATCCAAAAAAGAGAAAAGCATCTATTTGTACAAAAATATTTATAACAGCTCTTTTTGCGGTGGCTAAGAATTGGAAATCAAAGTGATGTCCATCAATTGGAGAATGGCTAAATAATCTGGTATAGTATTGTAATGGAATATTGAGTGAATGCCCATCAGTTGAGGAATGGCTGATTAAGTTATGATATATTCATGTAATGGAATATTATTTTCTACAATAAAAATGACAAACAGGACGATTTCAGAAAAACCTGAAAATTACTAATATAGAAATGTTTTATACAACTGTACATATATTGATGCCAAGTGACATGAACAGAGCCAGGCAAACACAGTAACAACATTGTACAATGACCAATTTTGATAAGACTTTGCTCTTCTTAGTAATAAAATGAATTAAAACAATTTTAAAAGATTCATGATGGAAAATGTTATCCACACCCAAAGAACTATGGAGCCTGAATGTAGATTGAAGCATACTATTTTCACTTTTTTTGGTTGTTTTCCCTTTCTTGTGTTTTTTCCTTCTTGTTCTGATTCTTCTTTCAAAATGTGACTAATATAAAATATTTAATATGATTGTACATGTATAATCCATATCAAATTGCTTGCTGTCTTAAAGTGAGAGGGAAGGGAGAAAAAAAATAGAAATCAAAATCTTATAAAAGTGATGAAAACTAGTTTTACATGTAATTGGAAAAAATTAAATACTATTAAGTGGAGGGGAGAAATAAAGAAAAATCAACTTAAAAAAAAAGATTGCACACTTATAACATATCTGATTGCTTATTGTCTCAGGGAGGGTAAGGAGAAAAAGGAAGTGAAAGGGGGGAACGTTATAGAAAGTAGAATTCAAAATTTTAAATAAAAATATCTAAAAAATTGGGTTGAAAAAAAAAGATGTACTTGCAATCACCAGAGATAGTATAGGTGAAGTGAATGGGGAATAGGCCACATACTATACACATGTTAACATTATTATATAGTATTATACATAGTATTTTTGTCAAACTTTTTCACTTCATAATTCTATATAATTTAATTCTACATTTTAGTATATTTTATGATTTACATAAGGGTATTATTTTGTGTATTCCTTTGTTATACAGGCTAAATGATGTCAATAGGTATGGTAAATTTGCATTATGTAAAAATCCTTTTCCATAAAGGTCTGCTAAATGATCATTTATGCAAATTGAGAACTTCGTACAGAGAAAATGAGTTCACTGAGAACTTGGTTCCAGATCAATGCCATCATTTGTAGATGAAAAATAGTATCAAGCTAACAAAATGGAAAAAAATGCATTTAAGTTTTTATCATGTCCTATTATATTTGAACTTATCAAATTAAGTGCAAAATTTACTGCATGAGAAAGCATCAATAACATCTAAGAAAATGAAGTCTCTGAGTTAAACTTGGGCCTTAGTTTCCTTATCTGCAATAAAATATAGGGCCATACTAAGTAATCCTTAAGGTTCCTTCCAGCTCTAAAATCTGTATTATTATAATCCTTTGATTCAAAAAGCAGCTGAAATTATTGATTCATTGCATTTGTGTGGAGAACAATTTGGAATGACCAAATGCATACAGATGAAATCCACACTAGAGGTCACCTGATTTTAAAGATAGCCAAGAATGCATTTTCAAGATGTCTCAAAAAAGGGAATATCTCAAAGGAATGGAGATTATTTAAATGCTCTGACAACTCCCCCCAAAAAAGCAACCAAGAATTCATCACCAACCAGTCATCATGTGTCTGCTTTTTTAATCTTACTTTATTTATTACAATAGTAATATATACGTATGTGTACATTTATGTGTATGTATACATACACATATACATACATGTATACATAACAAGAATATCCTAGATAATTCTAGATAAAAGAAGATAAGTTTTTTTGGTGGTTGTTTTTGCTTTTTTTTGCTGAGGCAATTGAGGTAAAGTGGCTTGCCCAGGGTCACACAGCTAGGTAAAAAGATAGTTTTTATAGATATTTTCTATCATGGATCAATTTTGCAGTAAAGAAAATAACCCTGTCTATTATTTAAATATTTGAGACAAGAAAAAATTGTCACAAAGACTCTTCTCAAAAAAAAAAAAACTTTAAATTATACAAAACTATAGATACAAATACAGAGATAGCCTTGTTCAATGACCCACAGATAATAGAACCATAAAAGATTCATGCCCAACCAAAGTGCTCATCAGTGTCACAAAGGTGTCCTGCAGAGATTACAATGAAAATTATAATATAGTTGACATTTAGTAAGTACTTTAAAATTTGCAAAATGGATTCCTCATTATCACCCTGAGAGATAAATTAAGTACTATTATTTCATATTCTAAATAAAAAACTCCATAGATGAACAATCAACTGAGCCAGGAAATGAGTAAGAAAGACCTGGCTGAAGCATATATGAGAAATTACAAAGTACATTTAATTGACTAAATTAATACAAAGGTCCCATCTCTGTTATGTTAATATTCTCTTAGTAATAATGCTATTTAGCAATGAATTATAGAACTTGATCTCATGAGAATCAAAATTACAAGAACCTCATATGGCAATGAAAAGTACACTCATACTTATTATCAATAATAATCATGATCTATTGGTTATCACCTAAAACATCGGTAGGACACAAGAGGCCAGAAAAAGAGATGTGTTGGTCATGTAGTAAAAATAAGAGGCAAAAGACCTGGTTGCTACAGTGGTATCCTAGGGATATTATAAGAGGTAGAAAAAAGGATCCTAGGGTATTCTGTATGAAAAATGTATAGAAACATGTGGGAAAAGAACTATTTGAGATGAGCATGCATGGAGGGGTTGCAATGTGTATCAGTGAGAAAATATCGAATTACAGTATAACAAATACAAACTATATTTCACAAAAACCATATTTGGGCTCAATTTGTAACAAAGATACTGCTGATTATTATACATGTAATTTAACTATTAAAAAAAATCTCTCCTTTTTCTCCTTTATAAATTCAACTCTACATTCCACACCAAATTTCTGAACTATATTTTATACATCTAAATTCTGAAAATGGTTAAGTCATTATAGTTGGGTCTCTTTGCCCTATAACAAAAACAATCATTTTTTCTAAGCATTACATTAGTTATATCACTATGTACTATCTAAACCTTGAAGAAGTGAAAAAGCTAAGAAAGAACACACCATTTATTTATGCCAAAAAATATAATGCATTATATATTTTAATAAAGATGAAACCAAAACTTCAAATAGGAAATATAACAACTGCTAGGTATCCTAAAAATTAGACACATGTTAAATTTCAAGAAATTCCTTTCACTAACTATATTTTAGTTATAACCCTAAGTTCATCTATTTCAATACCTCAGGAAATAAAGGATGTGGGGTTGTGCCTTCAGCTCAAATCATTTGTCAAGGAGCTGAGTACTGGTACCTAGGAATGTGCCTCATGGGTACAAAATATAAGCAAACTATGTTGCCTCTACACCTGATATAACCCAATAGTGCATTAAAAACTATATTGCTAAAATTAGTTGATCTAATTCTTCAATACCAAAAAAACCAGCACAGTCTATATAAAATAATAATTAGTATTTATATACCTTTTCATATTTGCAAAACACCTTACAAATATCTGATTTTTATCCTTATGGCAACCCTGGGAAGTTAGTGTTAATCATCCCTATTTTGCAAGTGAATAAACTGAGGCAGAAAGCATTTAAGTAAATTGCCCAAGGTTACAATGCTAGTTAAATGTCTCAGACTGGATTTGAATTCAGGATTTCCTGATTCCCAAGTTCAATATTCTATCCACTGTGCCAAGTAACTGCCTTTTAGTACTGATCACAAAATTTCAGGAGTCAGAGGATCCAGGGAACTCTGTTATTAACTACCTCTGTGACTTAGATAATTCATTTCACCTTTTAAGCCTCAGTTCCCTCATCAGAAATCAATGAACAAACATTAAGTGCCAGATACCAAGTTAAGTGCGAGAGACAGAAATAAAAGCAAAACAAGTCTTTCCACAAAAAGCTAACATTCTAAAAGGGAAAGGCAATAAATATAGAGGAGTGGTGGTCAAAGAGGAGTGCTTTGGGCAGTGAAGTCAAAAAAATGTTAAATGGTTATTTTCTAAAGTTCCTTCAGGCTCTAAATATTCTATCCTACTCATAGCTATAGAAAATGTACTGGATATCTCATCAAAGACAACTCTGACAGTAAGGGAATTTGGAAAGTGCTTTCTCAAACTTACTTCACTTAAGTCCCACTGGCATCACATCCACAAGCCCTGATATGCATTTCTCCTTTTTTCCAAGAAATGTCCCTTCCTTCTTTCTCTTACTTAACTTTTAAATAATATTTAAGTACCTTCCTCGAGTCATTTTATTTTAAAAAATTAAATATCTACCCCATTCAAGGGAAAATACTCTTATCATTAACATAACATTTCTCTAATACATAATAATTTTGAACAAAAATAAAATTTAAAAGTATATAATTTATATACAGTAACTTATAAACAACAAATTATATATTAATGCTAAAAGGATGCTCCCTTGCTTATTGCATATAAATGTGTGTAAACACACAATGCATATCTATACAGACTTGCATACATAACACATATAATACATGTACATGTGTATATATGCAAACACATAAAATATGTATGTTATAAACTAGAAGATAAAAGGAAGCATATACATTACTGTGATATATAACATATGCCTCCTTTTGTTTTCTATGAGAGTTAAGCATATACAGCTCCCTTGTGAATTTACTTTCTTCCCTGCCCCATCCCCCACGTTAGATTCTCTAAGGGCCGGAACAGTTTCTGTTTTCTCTGTTACATATCCCCAAATAGCATAATGTTTGGCACATAGTAGCCTCTTCGTGAATGACTGTTGAATTGAATTAAATGTATCCCAAGAGCAACTCCTATAACATTCTGTATCTGTTGGCCAATTAATAAATACTGACTAGCAACTACATGAATCAGAGACAACCTTTTGGTTTCTTAAACAAATTAAAAAAGTAATGGAAAGTTGGAAATTAATCAATCAACAAGCATTTATTACACAATGCTAAGCACTATGCTTGGTGCTGCAGACATGAAAAAAAAAAAGAGAGAGACAGTGTACCTTCAAAGGGCTTATATTCCATCAGTGTTTGAAACGAAAGGGATAAATAAAAGTAAATACAAAGTATATGCAAGATAAACACAAAGTAATTTTTAGGGAATTCTAGTAACTAAAAGGATTAGAAAGGTCTTATATTGGCAAAATCACAAGAACTGATAGTAAAAACTAACCACCACTGCCGACCAAAGTAAACTAACCAACTCAGGAAATATTTTCTTCAGTCCGATTTTAACAAACGTTATTTTATAGATGCAAAAGAAGTTAACTACACTATCCACTATACAACAGAGAATCCAAATGCAATAAAAGCAAATTGTCGGTAAGATTAAAATATCAAGTATATACCATCACTAGCATTCAGGAGTCCCTCATTTGCAACTCTAACAGGAACACAACAAAAACAAACAACAGTATTCCCGATTATAAGCAGAGCACAAGTATTACTAGTCGGTAAAAGAAGTAAAGTTTGTTACCTCGACGTTTTCTGTGAGGCCATACTCGGAGTGAGGATTTTCTGAAACCTACAAGACAAGACATGGGTCAGGGCACAGTCCCTGGGCCCGCGGGACACCGCACCCCCTCTCCCTGCAGGCCCCCAGGTACCGGCGTCTGTCCCTCCAGCAGCTGTTCTGACTCCATGACGCGGGCCCTGCAAGTGGCCGGCACGGGACGCGAGTCTGGAGAAACAAGGAGAGCCCCTCGTCAGTTACCACCGAAGAACAGGAGAGAAGTAGGATCTGGGATTGAAGGGAAGGGAAGGGACGGGGCCGGGGATAGGTCCCAGCCAGAGCCCCAGGACGGCCCGCGGAGCTGGCCACCGGAACGCGAGGCCGTCCGCCCACCTGCCCGGAGCGGCGCGAGAAGCAGCGTACTGCGCCGGGCCCCGGCTACAGAAAGGAGCTCGGAGGGAAAGACGCTCGTTACCGCGTTCAAGTCGAACCGCGCCCAAAAGTCTTGCACCGCACCTCCGTCTCCCTACGGCAAACCGCTCGGGCCGGCCGTAAAGCAAGGACGTCGTACGAGTGCCGCGCCTGCGCAGATCCCAATTCCCACAGAGCTGGCTGCAGGAAGGAGGGCAATAAAGGAAACTACGCGTCCCGGGCTCTCCGTTACCCTTCCCGCCGCGGAAGGTTGCCCCGGGAGCATTATGAAGGATAGGTTATCCCGGGACCCCTGGCAAGGCGGGCTAATCAGTGCAGCCCCCCAAGAAACGGACCAGGAGCCCCGCGTTGTCTCGGGAGGCATCATTCTCTACTAACCTCCCCTTTTCTCTCATGCTGCGCTTTGATTACCCATCACCAACTCTTCAGAACTTAGTACTCTCCCCAGCCCAAAAATATATTTATATATACACACACACGTACATGTATTGGCTTCTCTGTGTACGTGTGCACTCGCGTGGATACACTAGAAGGAACTATTTACTTTTTTCTTTTTTTTTTTTATCTTTTGTGTAATCCAATGCCTAGTACCCACTTAATATGTTTGTCCATTTGGAATTAAATTGAATTGTTATAATGGAGAAAAATACTCTCCCAGATAAATTATTCCGTCCTCTTCTGGAGCTCTCTCCCTGCCAAAAAAATACACATTAATAAGTTCTCGACTAGTCAAAAAAAAAATGGAGAGACTAACACAGAGAAGTTATAGTCTGGATTTGATTCTCAGTAAAAGAGAGGAATTGGGTGGAAGTAAATCAGTCAATCAATATGTACTAATTGCCAACTATGTGCCAGGCACTGTGCTAAGCATTGAGGATACAAAAAGAGGCAAATGACAATCCCTGCCTTCTAAGGAGCTTATAATTCAGTGAGGGGTAACATGCAAATAAATATATACATCCAAGCTATGTACAAAATAAATTGATGTTTATAGTGTCAGACTTCTGACCCTATGGACTACAGCAGACACACTGTTGTTCAGTACTTCTTGAAGTCTATCCAAATTCATATATTTTTCCACTACACTATCCATCTCATCTTCTGCCATTCCCTTTTCTTTTTGCCGCCAATCTTTCCCAACATCAAGAGCTTTTCGAATGTCATTTCCCCTCATGTGACCAAAGTAAAGTTCAGCTTCGGTTTTTGACCTTCCAGGGAACAGTCTGAATTAATTTGAAATTGAGAAAAATTTTAGAAATCATAGAAGAAACTCACCGTAAAGTTTGGTACAGGAGAGGAAATTAGAGCATGTGTTCCCCAAATTTAGGGAAATTAGCTTTCAAAAATTTCAGTGTAAAAATAAGTAGGATCCCATGCTAGAGGGGACGTTAGTCCAGGAAAGATTATGTATGTATGCTCAAAAACTGTAATGAGAGCTTATCCAGAGTCACTAGTAAGTATTTGAGTTTCATTTAAACTCTGGTCTTCCTGACTCCTTGGCCAAAACTCTATGTACTGTATCTTCTAGATGATGAATTGAAGTTACCTAAATCCAAATGAACTATATCCTTGGGTCATAAAGAACTGGGAAATACAATTCCTCAATCACTTTCGTGTATTTGAAAAAATCATGGAAAGAAGGAGAAATACTAAGTTTGCAAGAGGGTAAATGTCCCAATTTTCTTTAAAAAAAAAAAAAAAAGGAAAAGATGAAGGCCAAGATGGTAGAATAAGGGTAGGAACTTGCCCAACCTCTCCCCCAAATTGCTTTAAATTCCCTTAAATAATGAATCTTTAAAAAATTTAAAGCATTAGAACACCCAAAAAGACAGAGTAGAACATTTTCCAGCCAAAAGCAACTTAGAAGTTCAACAGAAAAAGTCTATTGACACCAGGATGGGAATCCAGCATGCCGTGCAGCCCCAATCCTAGACCCAGACCCAGACCCAATGTGGGCCCAATCTCTGAATCAATTGAAGTTCTGGTGACTTCCAGACCTCTTTGCCCAGAGACACAAAAGAAACCTGGAAAGCCACCAGAAAAAGTCTATGGAACAAAAGTGTGAGCCCAGCACAGGCCTGGCTCCAGCCTCAGCATCAACAGAGTGGGACTTCTGAATCAGTAGCAGTGCTGGGGGCTTCTGGACCTCTCAGATACCAGGGAGGACTCAGAAGGTCAGTGAAAAGGGTCTGGGGCAACAAAGTGAAAGTCTGATGTGTAGTCCCAGTGCATCTTAGGTCAGCAGAGCCCCAGCCCTGGTCAGCATACTAGATCTTAAGATACCGTGGGACAGGGAAACATCTAACAGGTGTTTACAGGGCAGAAAAAAGTGTTTGTAGTCAGATTCCTAGGAGGATTTCTGTAAACAGCTGTACAAAACCCCTGAATCTTGGGACAATGCACCCTCCACGTTGGAAATAGAATCCTACTTTAACAGAGTTAAAAGCAGAGTAAAAGGCTAGGAAATGAGCAGAAAACAAAAAAAAAAATTTCTGACCATTAAAAATTATTATGGTGACAAGGAAAATTAAAACACAAACTCAAGATGATAACAAAGTCAAACCTCCTATATCCAAAGTCTCCAAGAAAAATAAGAATTGGGCTCAGGCCATGGAAGAGCTCAAAGGGACTTTGAAAATCAAGTAAAGAGAGGAAAAATTAGTAAAAAGAATTGAAAGAGGTACAAAAAGAAATACTAAAAACTAATGAAAAGAATGCCTTAACAAAATTAGCCAATTGGGAAAGAAGGTATAAAAACTCATTAAAGAAAATAATTCCTTAAAAAATAGAATTGGGCAAATGGAAACTAATGATTTTATGAGAAATCAGGATACAATAAACCATCCCTCACCAAAAAAAAAAAATAGAAAAAAATGTGAAATATCTCATTGCAAAAATAACTGACCTAGAAAATAGATCCAGGAAAGATAATTTTAAAATTATTAGTCTAGCTGAAAGTCATGATTTTAAAAAAAGCCGGGAATTTCAAGAAATTATCAAAGAAAACTCAATTGATTGATATTCTTGAACCAGAGGGTAAAATGGAAATTGAAAGAATCTACCAATCACCTCCTGAAAGAGATCCCCCAAAATGAAGGGATATCTTTTTTTTAAATTATGAAATTAAGAGGTGAGAGAGGAATGTACTGGGAGAAAGGGAGAAGTGGAATGGTGCAAATTAGCTGCTATAAAAATACGGAAAGAAAAAGCTTTTACAGTATGGGGAAAGACAGGGAGGAGAGAGTAAATGAGATCAGAATTGTCTCAACATATATACTCAATAGGGACATAGAAATATATCTTTCCCTGGAAAATAGAAGGGGAATGGGATATGGGAAAGGGAGGAGAGGGATAAAAGAACATTTTTAGAAGGGATAGGGTGAAAAGAGAGAGGGAATAAATGGGAGGAAATATAATTAGCAATAGTAATTATAAGGAATTATATGCTTTTTTCATTTCATCAAATCTATTTTGTAGGGAGTTATATTCTTTTCCCATTTCATCAAATCTATTTTTAAGGAGTTTTCTTCACGTAATTTTGGTTTTTCTTTTTCCATACCCTCTTGCAAAAATCTCATTTCCTTTCCCTATTTTTCTTCTGACTTTCTTTTAAGATCCATTTTGAAATCTTCCAAGAAAGCCTTATGAAATAGGGACCAGCTCATATCTCCCTTTGGGCTTCATCTGGAGTTGATTTGCCTTTAGAAACCTCAAGGTTTGAGATCTATTCTCTCTCTCCATAAAAGTTGTCTATGGTCAAAGTTCTTTTTGCTTTTTTGCTCATTTTTTAAGGATTGAGATCTGCTCTTAAGGCAAAGGGGTGGAAGCTGCTTTAGTTTGCCCTGGGTTTCTGCCAGTGTTTCTGACTGACTTCTGATAATTGTGGCCAGATCCCTAGTTCTTCCCTGGCTCTATGGCTTTCAATTTGCCTTTTGTATTCGCTTTTAGGTGTTTTATAGCGAATATGCTAAATCACTCACTTGCAATTAGGACAGAGTAACCTAAGAGGCTTAGAGAAGATTCCCCTGTGCACAGACTCTGTAATCTGGCTCCTCACCCCAGCTCCTTGACCTAAATTCCCTGAGCTGTGGTTTGAGCTCAACAGTGTCCCCCTGCCCAGTGGAAACAGACCTATTCTGAAGTTCTTCCAAAGTATCTTCTTCTGGAAATATGTTATATTCCAAATATTTGTGGGTTCTGTCACTCCAAAACCAGTTCAGAGGCTTAATCTGCTGTTGGTTTGAGAGGTCATAGGAGGTCACAGAAAACCATGTTTGCTCTCTGCAAACCTGGCTCCATCCCTCCAGCAACAGTAATTATATATATATATATATATATATATATATATATATATAAAAATCCAAGCAAGTTTCTCTGATAAGGCCTCATTTCTCAAACATAGAGGGAACTAAGTCAAATTAATAAAAAATAAGAGCCATGCCCCAATTGATAAATGATCAAAAGATTTGATCTGTGCCCAAATGACTGCAAATTCATGCACATCTTTTGACCTAACAACACTACTACTAGGCATGGATACCAAAAGAGATTCTGGGAAAAAAAAAAGAAAAAAAAAAAAAAGGAGGAAGAGAGACAGAGTATGCAAACTGTATGCCAATGAGCCTAATAGCAATTCTTTTTTTTTCCCAACTCTTTTTAATTATGATTTCATTTGATCTTTTTTCCCCTTTATTCTATTTTTTAATTAATTAAAACTTTTTATTTACAGAACATATGAGTGATTTTTCCACATTGACCTTTGCAAAAATTTTTTTTGTTCCAAATTTTTCCCCTCCTTCCCCCCACCCTCATCCCTAGATGACAGGTAGTCTAATACATGTTAAATATGTTAAATTATATGACAAATCCAATATATGTATGCATATCTATACAGGTATCTTACTGCACAAGAAAAATCAGATCTAGAAAGATTAAAAAAATCTAAGAAGAAAAACAAAATGCAAGCAGAACAGAAAGCATTAAAATGCTGTGTTCTGGTCCACAATCAGTTCCCACAAGCCTCTCTCTGGATATATATGATTATCTTCATCGCTGAACAATAAGAACTGGTTTGAATCACCTCATTATTGAAGAGAACCATGTCCATCAGAATTGATCATCATATAGTCTTGTTGCTGTGTATAATGATCTCCTGGTTCTGCTCATTTCACTTAGCATCAGTTCATGTAGGTCTGTCCAGGCCTCTCTGAAATTATCTTGTTGGTCGTTTCTTACAGAACAATAATAGTCCCTAACAGCTTGACCCACATCTAGTACCACATACCAAGATAAGATCTAAATGGGTTCATGATCTGGATATAAAGAGTGATACTATAAGTAAATTAGAGGAACGTAATATAGTTTACTTCTCAGACCTATGGAGATGGAATAAATTTATGTCCAAAGAAGAACTAGAACTCTTAATTGAAAACCAGACAGATAACTTTGACTATATTAAGTTAAAAAGTTTTTGTACAAACAAAACCAATGCAGTCAAGATTAGGAGGGAAGCAATAAATTGGGAAATCATCTTTACATTTTAGGGTTCTGATAAAGGTCTCATCTCTAAAATATATAGAGAATTGTCTCATATCTATAAAAATTCAAGCCATTCTCCAATCGATAAATGGTCAAAGGATATGAACAGACAATTTTCAGAGGATGAAATTAAAACTATTTCTAGTCATATGAAAAGGTGCTCCAAATCACTACTGATCTGAGAAATGCAAATCAAGACAACCCTGAGGTACCACTACACACCTGTCAGATTGTCTAAAAAGACAGGAAAAGTTAATGATGAATGTTGGAGGGGATGTGGGAAGGCTGGGACACTGATGCATTGTTGGTGGAACTGTGAACAGATACAGCCATTCTGGAGAGCAATTTGGAGATATGCTCAAAAAGTTATCAAACTGTGCATACCCTTTGACCCAGCAGCATTTCTATTGGGCTTATATCCCAAAGAAATCATAAAGGAAGGAAAGGGCCCCACATGTGCAAGAATGTTTGTGGCAGCCCTTTTTGTAGTGTCTAGAAACTGGAAACTGAATAGATGCCCTTCAATTGGAGAATGGCTGAATAAATTATGGCATATGAATATTATGGAATATTATTATTCTGTAAGAAATGACCAGCAGGACGATTTCAGAGGCCTGGAGAAACTTGCATGAACTGATGCTGAGTAAAATGAGCAGAACCAGGAGATCATTATACACAGCAACAACAATACTATATGGCGATCAATTCTGATGGACATGGCTCTCTTCAACAATGAAATGTTTCAAACCACTTCCAATTGTTCACTGAAGAAAGCCACATACACCCAGAGAGAGGGATGTGAAATGTGGACCACAACATAACATTCTCATACTCTTGATTGATATTTGCTTATATTGTGTTTCCTTTATCTGATATGTCTTTTGTGTAGATACGATTTTTCTTGCACAACAATGATAAGTTTGGAAATAAGTATACATATATTCGATTTGCCAAGTATTTTAACATAATTAACATGTAGTGGATTTCCTGCCATCTAGGGGAGGGGTGGGGAGTTGGGGGAGAAAATCTGTAACAGAAAGCAATGTCAGGGTTAATGTTGAAGAATTACCCATACATATGTTTTGCAAATAAAATAAAATTTTTAAAAAAATAATGGTCCCTAACATTCATATGTCATAATTTATTCAGCCATTCTCCAATTGATGGGCATCCATTCAGTTTCCAGTTTCTTGCCACTATAAAAAGGGCTGCCACAAACATTTTTGCACATGTGGGTCCCTTTCCTTCCTTTAAGATCTCTTTGGGATATAGGCCCAGTAGAAACACTGCTGGGTCAAAGGGTATGAACAATTTGATAACTCTGAGCATAGTTTCAAATTGCTCTCCAGAATGGTTGGATGCATTCACAGTTCCACAACAATGGATCAGTGTCCCAGTTTTCCCAAATCCCCTCCAACATTCATCATTATCTTTTCCTCTCATTTTAGCCAATCTGACAGGTGTGTAGTGGTATCTCAGAGTCTGACAGTAATTCTTGAGAAATTTCTCAAAAGGATAATTAAAGAGATGATTGGTGAATATCTAGAAAAAGCAAAGTTGATTACAAAGAGACAAAATGGCTTTATCAAAAACAGATCCATGTCTTTCCTCTTTTTCTCTTTTAATGATTTGTTATACAGAGTATGTTTCAGGGAGTAGGGCAAAGGAGTGGTAAAACAGGGAAAACTAGGCAACCTAAAACAAAATATGAATTTTAAAAAAACAATTCATGTCAGATTAATCTCACTTCCTTTTTGATAGGACTATTAAACTACTAGATAAGAGGAATGTTGTATATATAGAATAGATAAATAGAATTATATATGTATGTAATTTATCAAAGCTTATGATAAAGCACCTCATTCTATTCTTATGGAGAAGATGGTATATTACAAATAGAATTATAATATCAGATAGAATTCAGAATTGGTTGGAGGGCCCACTCAAAGAATAGTTTTAATGGTTCAATATACCAGCAGAACTCCAATGGAGTACCCCAGAAATCAGTGCTTGGTCCTATGGTATTTACCATGTCCAAAATAAAGCTATAAATGTTATGTTTATCAAATTTGCAGATAAAACAAAGCTGGGAAGAATGACTAACAGTAGGTGACAAAGTCAGGATTCTAAAAGGATCTTAATAGGCCAGAACATTGGAACAAACCTAGCAAAATAAAAATCAATATGCATAAGCATATAGTTGTATACTTGGGTTAAAAAAAACTACCAGTACAGGCTTATATCCCAAAGAGATCTTAAAGGAGGGAAAGGGACCCATATGTGCAAAAATGTTTGTGGCAGCCCTTTTTTTAGTGGCAAGAAACTGGAAACTGAATAGATGCCCATCAATTGGAGAGTGGCTAGATAAATTATGGTATGTGAATGTTATGGAATATTATTGTTCTGTAAGAAACGACCAGCAGGATGATTTCAGAGAGGCCTGGAGGGACTTACATGAACTGATGTAAATGAAGTGAGCAAAACTAGGAGATTATACACGGCACCAACAAGACAATACAATGATCAGTTTTCTACAACAATGAGATGATTCATACCAATTCCAATTGTGCAGTAATGAAGAGAGCCATCTACATCCAGAGAGAGGACTGTGGGAACTGAGTGTGAACCACAACATAACATTCTTACTCTCTCTGTTGTTGTTTGCATTTTGTTTTCTTTCTCAATTTTTTTTTCCTTTTTCCTTCTTGATCTGATTTTTCTTGTGTAGCAAGATAACTGTATAAATATGTATACATATATTGGATTTAACATATATTTTAACATATTTAACATGTATTGAACTACTTGCCATCTAGGGGAGTGATTGGGGGGAAGAAGGGGATAATTTGGAATAGAAGGCTTTGCAAGGCTCAATGTTGAAAAATTACCCATGCATATGTTTTGTAAATAAAAAGCTTTAATTAAAAAAAAGAAAAAAAAGGAAAAAAAAAACTACCAGTACAAAAAAAATTGGAAAGCATGAGTTGGATGACAATTATTCCAAAAATGATCTAAAAATTCAAAATGAGTAAACAGTTTAATATAGAAGCCAAAAATCTAATGCAATCTCAGGCTGTATGAGGAGGGGCATAAGTTCCAAAAAGAAGTGAGTTCCAGTCTAACCTCATTAGACTTTATCTGTAATCCAGTTCTAGTCACCATGGTTTAAAAGGAAAATATTCATAAGAGGTCAGCCAGAATGGTGAAGGACCTTGAGTTCATATCATATGAACATCTGTTGAAGAAACTGAACATATTTAGAATGAAGAAGAGAAAATTCAGAGGGAAAATGATAGTTTTTCTTAATGTATTTGAGAGACTCTAATATGGAGGAGAGAATAGACTTGTTCTCTTTGGCCCCAGAGGACAAAACCAGAAGAAAAATTGCAAAGAGGCTAATTTAAGCTTAATGTCAAAGGTGGGGAACCTCTAACAATTAAAACTGTCCAAAACTGTGTATAGATTCTTTTCATGTGTGGATTGAAATCAATGTTTACTGAGCTCCCTTCTAGCTATCAAATTCTGTGATCTGTGACTCTTTCACTTGTATACCCAGTGTCTTGAATAAAGTAAGGGTTTAATATATATTGTTTGGTTGGCTATCAATTGATTATTATTACTTTTGGGAAGCCTGTGACCATCTATTAGTTATGTCTCCACTCGGATTATTTTTGATTCAGTTATAGTTAATCTAAACCAAAGCTCCCTCCCTTAGGCATCCCTTACTTCATAGTATGAATCATAGGTATGAAACTCATGACCCACAACACTCCCAAGCACAACTCAAACCAGATTAAGATAAAATTGGGAAATGTTGAGAGAGAGAGAGAGAGAGAGAGAGAGAGAGAGAGAGAGAGAGAGAG